>JAGFMF010011478.1:630032-764509 GCA_019455555.1 Galemys pyrenaicus
CGCTCTCTGTGGTGAATCCTCTCACCCCCCACACCTCTGGCCTGTACCCCAGTGCTTGTATGCATAAATAAATAAATCTTTAAAAAAAAATAAAAAAATAAAGCAATTGCTTATGTAAGCCATCATTCAAGCTAAGTAATATAACACGGCTCCTATCTTAGAAACCTCTTGCATGCCCCTCCCAATTAAATTTCCTTCCCTCCACACAGAAGTAATCATAATACTACTTGTGTGATAAACATTTCCTTCCTTTCCTTAATTGTGTCACCTGCTATGCATTCATACTTAAAGAATACATTGTTTAACTGTGCTGTCTGAAACTTCATTAAAATGAAAACATATTGTATATATATATTTTTATCTATCTCTGTCGCTTAACACTATGCTAGAATTCATCCATGTTCATTTTCCTTTTAGGAAAAAAACTTTATGTATAGATAATGATTTATTTATCCAGTCTAGATAAGATGAAGATTGTGGTTGTTTCTGTTTATACATATGTCTGAAGACACACATTCTTTTTGACATTGGAATTCTACTCGATTCATACTTGAGCAAAATGCTTATGCCTGCTTACCGGGAAACGTAGGGAAGTATTTTCAGAGTGGCTCTGACTATCTAATAGTTCTGATATAAAATTATGATTTTTATCTTTTCTTTTGTTGACGTGGTGAATTACACTGATTTTCAGATATGAACCATCCTTGCACCCCTGGGATAAATCCCACTTGGTAATGACATATAATCCCTTTAAAACATAGTGAATTCGATTTACTAAGATATTATTGAAGATTTTTCATATGTTCATCAGCGATATTAGTCTATAATTTTCCCTTTCTTGTGATTTCTTTGTCTGCTTCTGGATTCACAGTAATGCTGATCTTATAAAATATTTGGAAACATTCCATCTTTCTTATGTTTTGCTTGAGGGGAGTTATTAGTTCATCTTTGGAACTCACTAACAAGTCTATTTGGTCCTGGGCCTTCTGGGCCTTTAGTTTTTCACCAGCTCATAGGGCCCTCTAGGTACAGCTCCTTTCTTGTTAACTTTCAGATTATCTCCCAAGAGTGAAGTAAAGAACTCCTCTCAACATCTTCAAGATTATTTTAATTGATTGAACTTCTAATGTTCTATCTAAATATTTATTTTTTTTCAAAATTCCATTAAATGTAAACAATTTTAAAACATAGACTCTATAAAAGTGGATACATCCACATAATGAGTCATCCTTGTCCTGAATATGCTATATCTATTTAGTTTTTCTAAAAATATAACTTAATAAAAATGTACCTTTCTATGCAATGTGGAGATAGTTTGTTACATTTATTCTACTTACTTTATGTTTTTATAGAAATAAAAGTATAATTTTTAATATTCATTTTGAACTCACTGTTGCTAATATATTAGAAATATAACAAATTACTGTATATTGATTTTACATTTACATATTTGCTGAACTCTTATTACCAACAACTTATTTTTGGAATATTTTCTTTTGGATATGCTCTGGGTCAGCAGCAATTTTGACATTTTAATTTTTTTCCTTTCTTTTTTTTATAGCTTTTCTTTGTTTTCTGTGCCTTAAAGAATTGGCTCAGACATCTGTTAAAACACTGACTAGAAATAGAATTGGATGATTAATGCTTTCTTCTCTTTTTTTCAGAGCCTAAACTTTTAGGAAACGATTTTAGTTACTATTCAATATCACTGTTTGTATATTCCATTGTGTAAGAAAAGCTTAAAGGCTTATATTTAGATAATATTCAAAATACAATAAATCTGATTATATTTACTTCCTAATTGTTTTCTTTTCTAATAGCACGAAGATCCTCACAGTCTTCCTCTATATTTTCCTGCTTCCTCACAGTTATGTGAGGTCATGTGATAACTTCTGGCCAAGAGATTTTGATTTATATGATAGGAGTATACTGAGAATTCATATAGGTATAGTGAGTATTTATATTATTTAAATCAAAATTCATTTGTTAGTGGTGAGTAGTAAAATAAGCACTAAATGGTAGTTACATAGATTAAAATCTGTATGTAGAGTACCTAGAGCATTTGAAGCCATATTCAGTGCTTAATAATATATATCATTATTTAAAATACAATATGATATTTTGATTATGCCATTTTAAAATATCCACATTCCATATTAAAAAAAGTTTAAATCCATAACTCTGGTATCCAATGGGAAAAATGTAAATAAAAGGTATATAATTATGGGAAATAAACCTTTAGGATTGAAATTTACTTCAGACAGCTATCATAGAAATATTCCCAAATATTTTAACTAGATGAAATGAAGAGAAATGTGTTTAAGGGAGCATTCTTAGAACCTCAGAGCATTTTGCTGCATTTTTCTATAGGTTTCAAAGTAGCCAAGAACATCACAGAAAAATTTTTACACTCCTTTATGCAAGGTTCACTTGTCCTTACAAATACCAGAGCTCTAGGAGACTTCTAGATCTTCCACAAACTGGAGCGACTTCCAGTTCTGGGTGTATCATTTCTATTTATTCTGAGCAATAAGGCTGAGTTTAGGCAAGAACAAAAATGCTTTCTATATAGAGCTTATTCTCCCAACAGGTGAAATCAGTCTAATTTGGACCTCAAAGGCAGCCTTTGAAGAGAAAACTGGTTTCAAATGATGAAAGCAGGGTGACTTTTTAATATGACATTAGATATAATTAGTTCAAATTTTCCTCATTTCTTCTCAGCTGGAGGTATCTTTGGGTAAGAAGCAAACTAGACCACACATTATGAAGACTGGCTATGTGAGCCTCTAATATCTGGCCAACCAGAACAGATTGGTGAGGGTTACTAACATGGTAGATATTGACATGTAGGTGGTCAGAGAGGCAGTATGGGATAGTAAAGAACACTGGATTTAGAAGCTGTGGAGGGGCAGGGAGGGGAAACCTAGATTCCATCCCTACTACTATACTTGTGAATTATTGTGAAATCATAATATTTTTTCACTTCAAAAATGGGGTCATTAGAAGGTCTGAGTACCCCAATGGTTCATAGAAAAAAGGAATGGGAAAAAGGAGAGCTTTATGAACTAAAATGGGCCAGATAGATGTAGGATTATGTGACCATTAAAACCTGCTAGACAAAGACCCTGCAAAGCAGAAAACTGTCTGTGGAACAATTAGCTTAATATATCTATATTGTATGTGTGTCTCTCTCTATATAGTACATATACAAATCTATGATATGATATCTATGATATATGTATACCATATAAGTATATGAATTATATTACATGTATATTATGTATATATTGCATTTATATTATATATGCACACATACATACACATACAAATATATATTTATACTTAGTAAATAGAATATTTATTATGTATATAAAATCAAAATGCATATATAATACAAAGTAAAACACATTATATATAGTCAATGGTATCAGAGTAAGAAAGGTAAACATGACTGTTTTTTTGTAGCTGTCAGTTGTGCAGTTCCAATATATTCTAAGTTCTGGGGCTAAATCAATGTGACCTCTTTCAAACAGCCTCTGATATGAACACTCAGTGAAATGCTGATATTGACGTATCTTGGTAATTTACTTACTGCTAAAAATAAACATGCCTATCATTCCCATCAATGTTAAAAATGAGAACTTTTGTACAAAATAAGAGGCACATGTCCTCTACTGTTGAGTTTTCTGATTTGGATTATGAAAATACTCAAATGGCACTATAAAACAGATTGAAAAAGCTATCATTTATTTTAGAAAGATATAAAGTGATGGTAGGGAATCTACACATGGATCAGATAAGGCCAGAATGGACGTTAAAACTCAGAAATGACTTCAAGTATAACAGAAGAAGTAAAAATAATAACACATAGGACATAGTTTTTATAAGAAAATTAGAATATGTGAACTCTAAAACAATTTATAGTAATAACACTGACCAGCTTCAGAGTTAGCTATTTATTACTGCTTCAACCCATATTCTTTTAAGACATTTGTCTCATAAGGAGGATTTTTAAAAAGAGCAATTTGTGTTCCAGGGACTACCTCACAATTCTAGAAGAGATTTGACATTATCTTCATTTTACAAAGCAGGAAACTGAAACTCAGAGAAGTCAATTCACATGTTTATAGACTTATAAATGGCAAAGTAGGACTGAAATTCAGACAAAGTGATTTCAAAGCTCAAGTTTGTCCCTTAACCCAAAGGTGTTGAAAAGAACGACAGTACACAAAACAACACCAACAAGACAATGAATAGGAAGTCCCTTCCTTCTTCCTCAGGAGAAGCAACAATAATGCTTGGGACAATTATTTTTTCATAAATCCAGAAACCAGTTAAGAGACTCCTGTACAATCTGCAAATGCAAAGTCAGATGCATCAAAGCTAGTGAGAAAGTCTGGGAAGCTCCCTCACCTAGAAGGCTCCTAGAAAGGAAGAAAAAAATTAGTATCCTAGCTTTCCAACACTGTTTGATTTGGGGATTGACTGCTGTCTCCCTTGAATCAGAATACCTATGGGATCCAGCATAATTTTGATACCTGGACAATATAGAGAACAATAAAAAAGAGAGAGAAAGGGATGGGTGGCTACTCTAGGTGTTCACAAGACCTGAAACAGTAGAACAGAGGCCAACATAACTCAGTGGGTCCTTCCTCAAGCTTCAGAAAGGGGCAAGCATGAAACATATGTCCGAGTTCCTGGGCCCTGTCCAAGAAAGAGACTGCCTTCTGCCCCACGTATCTGAGTGTTGATGAGATCCACTGTATTTTAAATACCTGGGAGTTATTGAGAATAAAACAGAGCTGGGTGGTGTGCTGTTGCTTCGCAGGAACTGAAATACAGTAGACAGAAGCCAAAAGAAATCAGAGGCCCTCCCTTAGGGGAAAGAAAAGAATGATGCATGTGTCCAATTCTCCAGCTGTTTGGGGGACTGCCTGAAGGGCTGGTTTCTGTCAATCCCAATGTAGGACACTGACAAGTCATATCATACTCCAGATTGAGGGGTGGGGCTGAGAACAGAGAAGAGTTGAGCAGCATGCCGCTGCTTCAGAGAACCCACATTATAGCAAACAGACATCAGAGGGAGCAAGCAAAGAAGTCACACATCCACAGCCCGCAGAAACCCTAGATAAACTTGCTGGTGACAGTCTTTCCCTTCATGAAACCAGGCCATAAAGATGAGAGGGGAGAGTATTACTTCAAATGCATGGATACCAACCCTAAAGTACAAGGAATGAAAAGAAACAGCAGAAAAAATCCTAATCAAAGGAACAAGCTAAATCTCTGGGAGATATATGAATTACCTAAGAATTTAAAAAAAAAAAAAACTCTTTTAAACATATTTAATGAGCTTTGGATAACAATGTATGAATAAAGGAAATTTTGCATCAAAGAGAGGGAAATATTATAATAAAAGAAGAAAACAAAAATTTAAAGTTGAAGTATACAATAACTGAACTGAAAAAGAAAAAAACAAACATTACAGGACTTCAATTGCTCAAACAGAAAAATGAGTTAGTGAATGTGAAGATAAATCATTTGAAATTATCCAGTAAAAGGAGAAAAAATGATAGTTCAGAAAAGTCTAAAGAAATAATGCAATACGTGGAGAGATATCTATAGATATCTGTATCTATAGGTATAGATTAACTATAATGAAATATTACCTCATACTTGTTGGAATGACCATTTTCAAGAAAACAAGGGACAAACTTCAGTGATGATATGAAAATTCTGAAGCCATTTTTCATTACTGGTTAAAATGAAAAACGGCATATAGCACTATGGGAGAATAATATGGATAATGCTCAAAAATTATGAAATTTGAAAAAACTGTGAATGACCATACAACCATTTGACCAAGTACCTATCTGTGGGTATTTAATCAAAAGAATTAACACCATGATCTCTAAGAGATACATGTACTCCCAGGTTCTCTGCAGCATTATTCACAACTGGTAAAATGTGGAACCAAGCCAAGTGTCCAGTAATGGATGAATGGGTAAAGAAAATATAATATATAAATACAATGGAATATTATTCAATCATACCAAAAATAAATAAATGAAAAAAATCATCCTTGTGCCACAGCCTGGATAAGCCTTGGATGATTCCACTTACATGAGGTATCTAAAATAATCAGGAATCTAAAAAGTGAGAACGATGTGATTTCTTCCCAGTATGAATTCAGAAGACAATGTCTATTCCATTCTTCCTGGCATCTCATTACTTGTTTATTTACAAATGTTAATTGAGTTCTCTGAGTCTGATTTGCCTGTTTCTCTCCTATTACCTAGTACTGTATTTTCAGCACAGAAGAGACACCAAATACTTGTTAAAGAAATGCAATTGATGCATGTTTAAGGGATAATTCTATTTAAAATTTCCAAATGTTACAGATTAATTTTAAGAATTCACTAAAATGAATTTTTAGAACTCTATAAAACTTTAAAGTCCACCACAAATTCAAAGAAGGTAGCAATATTATTGAGAGAAATAGTTTAGAAAGACTTGATGGAAGATGCTGATCATCATGCCTGTGTAAGAGACTTTAAGTGAAAAATATAATGGAATTAATTTTGTTATACCCTAATTGATATAAGAGTTCCTATAGCATATTTTTAAATCACAAAACATCACCAAACTTCTGACTAAAGACACAAAACCTTCTAACATTAAACAATTTGTATTCATTTCTTGATTCACTTTTTAATCTATAGTTCAGGATTGTTCAGAGGCTGAAGCCTATCTTGGCAGGTAGTTCAGGGTATAAGGCAAGAAATATACCCTGGCTAGGATGTCCTACAGCTTCATGCACATGCGTGCACATGCACCTGCACACACACATCTTTTTCTCAGTCTAGAAACCACATACACATGCTAGTGAACCTAATGTGAATTTCTCTGGGATGTGGGAAGAAATCATGAAAACCACAGACAGATTGAAGGACTATGCAAATCCCACATAGTGACACTTATTTTTTTTCCCTTATCAAAGTTATAATGAAAAGATTTTTAGCAAAACGACATTATTCAAGGACCTTCTGTGCATTTAGAAATCACTAGCTAGTGTAAGAACAAAAGTTCAAAATTCAATGAGTAGCTAGCCCATATATAATAGCTAAAAATGTAGTCCATGGATACAGAAAGATTAGAGCAAATGGCAATTGTCAATGTCTCAGGAGGTGGCTAAAGCTTCCCAGCTATATAGAATTCTAAAGAACAATATATATTCACAAGGGGAAAGATGGGCATTCTAGGCAGAGGAGGAAGCAGGTACAAAGCTGAAAAAATATTTAAAAGGCTAGCTAATTAGGAATTTTCCCAGACCATTTTTTGATGGGCTGGTGTGCAGGAATTACACAGGAGAGGAACGGAAAATGTGATAGATTTTGAAGGATTTTAAGGTCCAAGTTAAGGAATTTAGTGGAAACATATAGACTTATGTCAGAAATATTCCCATTTTCTCTCCAATTCCAAGTAAATGTAAGGACTAAAACCAAGAGCAACAAAAGACCTTGGTCATTTTATATCCACTGTCTAGATCAGTACATGTGAGAACTGTACCCACGTGTTCAGTTCCAGGCAACATATTTGAACTCCTAATGTAGAATTAATCTTTCTCATTTTGTGTATTTCACAGCACTTATTATCTGATACTGATTTTCATATTTGACTTTATATTCTGCATGTAAATGAATTGTACTATTTTCCCAAATACATTTTTCAGTCCCTTGCTTATTTCTGTATCTACCACGTTGGTTGGATTAATTAAATACTACCACATAGAGCTGAACTAAAACATTATTTTTTTCATAAACCTTATAATATTTGATCCTTATTGTGTATATGCAGTCAAAGAAAATACTTTGATAATATAGTTAACTTTAAGTTAAAAAAAAAAAAAGAAAGAACACCATGTTTGGTTACTGACACTTAATCCTTTGTTTTTCCTAGACTTGAGTCAGCAGAAATATGAAGCCCTGCAAACTGCCTGTATTTCCAGATTTTGTGGCCCTTGTTTATTCATAAAACTACTATGAACTTTCTCCTACTTCTGTCCTTTTGGAGCCTATATATTTGTATACCATTCACCTGTACAGAAGAGATAGTCCCTGTTCTAAAAAATCTATTTAGATAGATTTGGGGATTGCGGAAAGAAACACCCATTTAGCATGTACATTTGGTGTTTATTTATGGGGTAACCAATTTTTGAAGAATTTCGAAGGTATCAACAGTTCAGTTTAAGGAACATTTATCTTTGTCACTATGGGAGAGAGGTTGTCTTAGATAATTAAAGAGTTCCAGATTTCACAAATGCAGAAATTCAGGAGATTTTTAAATCTCTGAGGCTTATACATTAGCCTATGATAAAGTATATGAATAGTTATAAACAGATTTTTTTGATATCACTGTATCTTTGATAGCAAGAAACAATGTAATTTAATGTTTAATTGTATCCATTCCTTGTGTCCATCAGATTAAAGGTAAAATTAAGCCCCTTCTATTATATTTTCTAAGAAAAAAAATGTAAAGGTCTTGTTCTATCTGATCTGTCTTTTGAAATGTCCTATATGTGCTGTCATTACATATACAGCAATTTTTTTAAAGGAACAAAATATGTATTGTAAATAAAATTAATTAAAAATGAATTATAAGGCCTCCCTGGTGGCGCAATGAGTTAAGTAATGCACTATGAAGCAAACTGCAGCCACTGCAGCATGAGTTTGATCCCTGCTGCCTGGGGAGGTGCCCCACATGGTGCAGCAGACCTCTCCTGCCTTGCCCGCTGCTCCCCTCAGCAGGTATTTCAGTAGATCTGCCTGTTCTGCTCCCAATTCTGTCTCTGGTGAACCCTCTCATCCCCCACACCTCTGGCCTGTACCCCAGTGCTTGTGTGCATAAATAAATGAATCTTTTAAAAAATGAATTATAATTCATTATTTTCAAATATTCCTTCAGTGAAAATATGCATTTCTTTTGTAATGTTGTCATTTACTAAGCAAACGGTGGGATGAAACAGAAACCCCATGGTTGCTGCTACCGCGGGTTGTGAACGGGTTTAAGGACCCAGCTTCTGCAGCCTTGACCTGGCTCAGAGCACAGAGCCAACGGCCTGCCCTGCCCTCACTGTGGGTGAGGATGCACAAGCCGCGGTGTCCCTTTGCATCCAGCACAGCAATTGAAAATGGAGCGAGCTGACCAGCACCCATCAGACCGCTGCAACTGTAAACAGGTCAATCAGGCTTTGTAGGCAGAGGCTATTAGCAAAGGCTCCAGGGGCTAGGATTTAATTGAGACCTTCAGATTCAGACTCATTTGGACCTGCTCCTGGAAAGACCTTTACAGACAGAATTGTTTAGACGTCCTGGAAAAAACTTAACAAATCTCGCTTTATGATCTCCACTTACACTACAGCCTAACTTCTGCTCCTGGCTCCATTGTTGCTGCCACCCTCGTCACCTGCTGGCAGCCCCGCTGGCCTGTGCCCATTCACCTGGCCTGTGTCTCACAACTGTGACACTGGCTTGTGCTCTGGCACCAGCGACACTGCTGACCTGTCCGGCGCCTCCTGAGAGCTGCTCCGCTTCTGACCCCGCACCGCTGCCTCCTGCTATGGCTTCTGAGCTGACCAGAACTGCCTTGGGAATAGGTGCTCTTGGCTGCTGTGGTACCACCTCAGCAGTGCCACTGGTGAGCACCCTGGCTGCCCCCTTGAGGTAGTCTTGATCCTTGCTTGCTGGAGCACCTTGGGATCCAGGCCCTGGTGGACGGGAGGGCGTCATTTTGAACCGCAGCCTTTGGGACACTGGATGCCTCTGACACTGGGCTTAGACAGTCACCTATGACTTTAGGACTCCTTCCTTTCACCCAGTCTCCGGTTTGTTAATAAGCCCCCTTGCTGAGTGTGAGCAGTGTCTTAGAATTATGAGGGCATGGGTGAGAACCCACAACTCCAGCTTTGACACTTATTTATTCTGTGTCATGGGAAGATTTGGGGTTCTTTCCCTTTTGTTTCACCTTTTTTCTTCTGTAGATGAGAACGTATACTAACTCTTTTAAAGAGGCTTAATTCTAATGAATTTTATATTGAACAAGTTGCTGGAAACCATATGAACAGAGTTACAGATGGAAACTAAAACTAGAAGCGGAAACTTTGAAAATCAGTGGCATCAACTGAACTACAGACTATACAAGGGATAACAGATTTAAGAAGACGATGAGCTCAACAGCAGTGATATCATGCAATAAAAGCCAATGCGGGTGAAAAAAGAAAAAAAATCTAAGTGTCTACGTTAGCTCATTAAACCTGACACTAATCTCCCCTCCGCCAAATGCTAGACAGAAGACCCATTTCAAAAGGAACTTTTCCAGTGCTAATCTGAAAGATGGACCTCAGTTTAGGGGAAGCACATAACACCTTATTACTTAGATCATCCCCTGGGGTTAAAAGGTAAAGTATAATGTAACGTACACCTTAGCCAAAGGATAAACAAGCTTGGGTTACAGCATTATTTGGCTGTCCTCATCAGAAACATAAACCGTCTCCACAAGTTTAAGATAAAACAGAAGAGGCCTGATCATTTGACTCAAACAAAACCATCTTAAGTGCAACCGCTGTCCTCCCTGCTGACAAGGCACATGACTCTGTCCAGTCCAGCTGGAGACTAGCTAAAAGGATTACATTGAGTTTTCTGAAGCTGCCCTTTTCTCTTACACACTCATTAATACAATCATCTTGTTTATATTGAAACAACGTGATAAAAATGGCACAAAATCTGTAAATAGTAACTGACATGGCAGAATTCTGCCAGGAGCAACACTACCTTGAGACAAGTCTTGAAAGGTTATAGCTCTGTGGGATTTGGCTGCCTGGTGAAATATTTCAGGTAAGTTTCCACAGCCAAGAAGAAACAGATCAATCCCAGGGATTTTTGCAGCCTTTTTCTTTTCCTGCATGTAAAACTACAAAGATAAATGAACATGAGACCACTGGATCATAGAACTTGGTGGGCCATTTTTACTGAGGTGGCCACATATCTGAACACGAAAAATAACTCTGGCGCTTTTGTTCCTTATCGAGATATTACGAGTACTTGTTTCCTTCCCTGTAAATATTTTATACCCCACCCATTCTTTGACCTAAATGAATCTATTCCAGGCAGATGATGTGTGCTTATCTAAATCATGCAAACAGGTAAAAAGATTTAGACAAAACTCCCACTAAAAAATAAGGTTAAAAAAGTAGTGAAAGCTCATATTTTAACAATGTTTGATTAAAATACAATTCTCTTTCTTCACTGTAAATGTTCAAGATTTGTTTTTTAATAGTCCTTTTTGTAAAGTTTATAAGCACAGAAATATATTTATTATTCCAGAAATGTGTAAACCAAACACACTAACAAAAGTAAGCAAATTATTTTTAAGATTCAAATTAAGTAGGTGATTGAGTTTTTGTTATAGTGATAATAGCTTCAAATGTTTCTTGTTTAATCAGTTAACTAATTGAGTATGGTACATTTCAGAGTTGTGCTAAAAAAGAATTAAAATGTAAATGTATATTTATATACACATAAAATGTGTAAAAGTTTATTTATATATATAGACATTATCTTAAAAAACAAAATGTGAAAAAAAAAATAGGAGTAGAGGATTAAACCCAAGCTTTCTCAAAGTAATGTCTTGAATCATTTTTTGATGTTCTAAGGGGAAGGTGATACTTTATGTGGTAAAACTGAGAAGGGAAGATGGAGAATTCTGCTAAAAGTAACATCATTAATTAAATTGTCTCTCTGAATTTTTGGTTAAAGGACAACTCTTTAAAACAAAATGGCAAATACTACTCATTTGCCCTCTATCTACATTGACTGAGTCTAGTGCTACTATGATACAAAAATAATAGATCAACTTTAAATTGTTCTAAGAATGGGTTTCCTCACTGGAGTGCCTTACTGCTTACACTGAGTTGAAAGGACTCAGTTTCTCTAAATCAACATCTTTTAACGTGGAGCTCTGCAAAGCCTCGTGTGATATCACCAGCTGATCAGGAAGGAGCTAGCTGCAGAGACCAGAGCTGGAGTGAGAGCACAGGAGTTTCACATAATGTCAGCCCACCCTTTCTCTGGGGAATAGGAAATGTTGGCAAAGTAGACATTCTCTCATCATCAGAATAATCTTAGCTCTCCTGGAAAATATACAAGAAAGTAAAAGAACACATTAAGATGCAGCCATGAGGAATGTGCATTAGGATCCTGTTAAGGAATCAAAATCTGTATCTTCCATTATAACTGACTGCCCCCCATACTTGGTCTGAAATAGTAGTTAAAAGATCTTTTAATTTTTCTTCCTTTTGTTTAGTGATATTTAAAAGTCTGCCACATTCACTCACCATTAAGTAGTCTGTGGACGGCAAAATTGAATGGAATGTTCTAAAGTTATCCAAAATTCATCCTAGGAAAATTAACTCTGAATTATTTGAGATAAAAAATAAAATTCATTACAAATAGGTTCCTTATTAACAATTTGTTTTGGCTGCTTTAGCCTAACATCTATAATCTCAAGATTAGAATAAATGAGAATTTAATTGTACTAATAGTTTTACTGTGAAGATTAAAATCTCATAGAGTTTGATTTCTTGTGTTGGAAAATTCATTTTGGAATTATTTAAATGAGTATCTTTTCCTTACATTTTCAAAGCAAACAAATTCAATCACCTCAAAAGTTGTGCCAAATAAGGTGAGAAATACTGTGAAGAAAAAACTAATATTTTTTCCTTCAATGATTTGCTAATGGTTTTTCACTGAGCATTTTTTATTTACTTCTCTAAAATGCTATCATTCAATTGACCAACTCTAAAGGGGATTTTGAAAGAATTTTCTTGAGATAAATATTTGATATTTGTATCTTATCAATCTCAGAATATGATAAAATCCATGTGTTACTGCTGAAATGTGTGCTCTGTAATGATAATACATTGCACTGGACACAAATAAAACTAAAATTGCACTTAGCACTAGTTGTCCAGGAAGTGCACCTCTTCACAAATGTAGGGCTATTGATTATGGCTTATTCAGGAGTGGGGACATAGTTAGGAAAAAAGAATTCAATATCCTGAGCCTGTCACTGGAAACTATCCAGTTCAATCTAGTAAATCATCCAAAGTCTAGGATAAAAGAGATTTTTCTTTGTGCCATGTATCCATTTTGCTCTCTTCCCAGAAAATATCTTTTCACACTCTTGTCTAAAGCAACTTAGTATGGAAAGATAACAAGACATAGGTCCAGCAAGGGAAAGTGGTATAAACTCTACAAAATAAAGACATTATAAAATTTGAAACTATCTTACAAAGCATATTATGTTTTCCATTACTCACTTCATCTTTTCCTTTCTCACATTCATCTTCTTCCCAACCAAGAGGATAACCCCTATAGGGCCTCCCTGCCTCCCTGGTGGCGCAAAGGGTTGAATCTCAGCACTATGAAGCTACCAGCAGCCACTGCAGCACAAGTTTGATCCCTGGCCAGGGAGCTGACCCACATGGTGTGGTAGAACTCTACTGTCATGCCCACTGCTCCCCTCATCAGTGTATTTCAGTAGATCTGCCTGTTCTGTTCCCTGCTCTATGCCTGGTGAATCCTCTTACTCACCCCCACCCCCCAGGCCCTCACACCTCTGGCCTAGACCCAATTTCTTGTATGCATAAATAAGTCTTTTTAAAAAAGCATAATTCCCATAAATGCAACTATATTCTTATATTCTGTCTTGCTTAACATTTTCCATGACAACACATTACTTGTGAGATAAGTAAGCCATTCCAAGCACACAAATCCAATGGTGGATTCTACTTAGCTTCTCCATCGTTCACTTTACAATATTGAAATATATTATTGTTGTTCTTCAATGCAGATTCCAATGAGTCATGCATGTTATTGTCCACAATGTTTTTTCTGCCTGCAGTCTTAAACACCTTGACCTTGACCCAAACTTTAGACTCAGTTCATAGATTTTAACTCCAATATGCTTACCATGAACCCTGAACTCCTCACACGGAACTGTAAGCCCTTCTTGTTAATCCCATAGCACCCTCTGCTGTCTTTGGTTACAGAGAGTATCATAGTGTAATCATAGTGTACTTTCCACTTTATCTTTCCTACTCAGAAGACTGCACTCAAGTCAAAAGATGAATGTGTTCACCATCATTTTAGCCTCTCTATTGTTCCCCACCTCTACCTTCCAGGATGGGAATGGATGGCTAGAGGGAGCTAGAGAAAAACAGAGACAAAGAAAACAGAAATACCTACAGAGAAAACAGTGACCCAGGGGCATTCTAGAGCAACTTGCTTAAATTAAGACTTCACAGAACAGAGATTGTCTGCTTATATCTCTGTTGCTTATAGTCTGGAAGAATGAATATAACACTCAATAAATATTCAAGGGGAATTTCATGGTGAATGATAGATATCCTCCTGCTTCCACAGTAGGCTCTACTTCCTTCTCCAATCATTTTTTTTTCATCTGAAATGTCTGTTCCAATTCTATATGACCATTTCGGGGTAACAATTCTAGTCTTTATAAACTCTCCTCTGCATTACTGTAATAAATATTTTTAGGTTATTTTGAACTCTACAAGAGTGACTTATTTTTACCATCCATAATTTCTTTTTCTTTCATATTTAATTGCAAATATGCTGTCTAATTAAAAATATTTATAACTGCATTGTAGCTAAAACCATTGATACACATATTTGATGTCTTCAATAAATAGAATTATCTTTAAATGATTTTCTCTTTGATCTTCCTTTCAGTTAGAATATTTATAGATCTATGGGAAAAGAGTTGATTAGATTTAAATGTATTTTTGTCTTTTTTTACCTATCCATGAGTTAACATTAAAAAATCAGAATTCAAGTGTCAAAGAGTAGGAAAAGGAATTGTTTATTGACAATGAAAGCTTGTTTCCCTAAAATAATTGAAAAATATTTTTATGTTCAAATTTGTCACATATTCTTTATATGACCTAGGCCAGGACCCTTCTTTTTTTCTTAAAGTCTCACTGGTTTCTATTAAATTATAATTTCATTTAACAACTCTCACCACTTTCCCCCAACTCTCTTCTGTATGTGTATCTATGCAATTATTAAATATAAAAAGATATATGCAAACTATCTAATTCTATGTGTGATGCAATGTTAGATGTTCAATAAATGCTAAACACTACTTTTTTTTTTACTTCTTTAGATCAGTAATGGTACTTCATTAAATATTTATGGAAGATTTCCATAGACACTGTTCCAAATACTTTCCAAATATTAAATATTTATTATCCAGCACTGTGCGGGAGGTGCTACTGGTAACCCTTGATAGAAAAGGAAACTGAATGTCAGACAGTAAACAGTTGAAAAGTAGATTCAAGATTGAATTCTAGCCCTTCTGTTGCAGGACATGCAGCTGCAGCAGGGGAGAGCACTTGCTGAAACTATAGGAATAGGTTCCATCCTCTCCACCCTCACTTCCATGCCACCAACACCTCAGATGCCCTGCATTAAAACTCCAAGCATCCCAAGAACTGGACTTCCTGAATGGGGGCTGCTGGGATGGGAAGATCAAGGTAGCCATTGTCTGAGGAATGTTTATGGGCAAGTGAGCACCTGACAGACAGTGGCAGCCGTTGCTTTGATGTCATGATAGATTGTCTAGTGTGGATGGTACATTGTGAAAAGTCCTCCCTGGTCTTCCTGCTGCTATGTGCTTGGGACTCATCCTGCAGTTTTGCTTTTGGGCCTCAGCTGACCAGCTCTGGGCCTGGATGTCCAGCTGTGTGTTTGCCCATCAGGGGATGGATGATTTCAGCATTTGATTGGAAATCTATTATTTAAATTTTTCCCTCCTCTGTTATTCTATCTTCATCTGTTAAAAATTTCTGAGCACACTAGAGTCTGATATCTTTGCTTTTATGTAGCAAAAATCCTTAGGATGGGTAATATGAGCTTCTCATAACAATTTGGGATTCCTGGGAACCCCTAAGTTTTACCTCATATCACTTCCACCCTAACAGAGCTATTGTGATCTATCTTTACCCATCTAGTCTTTGCATAATCATGTATTTCAAAATATTCTTTGATTTCTTCATGACTTGTGAAGATGGGGGTTGTCATTCTTAGAAATATTTAATACAGTACAAGAACTGGAACATCAGTTTGAATACCATACAGTCATATGCATCAGTAATATTCAAGCATATGTTTCCACTTCATCTTTGAAAACATATTTTGTTTTAAAAAAGCATTAACAGTTGTAACAAATCAAGAAACCTAACCTCTCAGAATAATGATGACATATTAAAAAACAAAACAAAAACACATGCAGTATCTCTGTACTCTCATAGCTATTCTATTAGGATAACTTTCTTATTGCTATCCTTGTTGCTTATTTTCTCTTTTAATTAATCTTTTTACAATATCAATATATATTCCCAAATGAAAAATTTATGGCATGCATCTCTGTAAAAAGAAATTTTAATATTTCCATAAAGTCTAAGATTTTAAAAAATACTTAAAATGTACTAAGTCATAACTTCATGTATTATATAAGTATGTATAAACATATATGAATATGTATTATCTACCATAGACAAATTATAATATGTTATACATGCTATAGCCATTACAATGCCAAGGAAGGCATTCAATTTTCATGTCACATTTGTAGTTTCATCTCCCCCACCCCCAACCTTGGCCCTCCTAACCCAGGTATTCAATTATACTGATTTATTTGCTGTCACCTGAATATGATATTTGTTTTCCATGCCTTTGTTTATATTGATCCCTTCTGCACTGATAGAATCTTATTACTCCTTTAAGACTCAACTCAAATATCACCTACTCAACTTTCAAGTCTTAAATGTGATGTGAAGTTGAAGGGCCTGGGCCATGGCAATGTTTCCATAGGACTCCTTTGCATGTGTGGCTTATGTCACATTAACTTATTCCTTTCTATGCCTACAGAATTTCACTTTGTGTCCTAATACAGTATTTGCAATACAGTAAGTGTATAATATAGGATTATAAAACCCAGAAATAATAGTGAGATGGCATAATGGCACTTCTATTCATATTTAATAGATGAGGCATATTCTAAGAGTAAATGTGGCTTGCTAAGTGCTACAGGCTGACTCCTTAAGGATATTATACAGCTATGAGAATATATAAAAAAGTTTGCTTTCCAAATGTTCCTATATTTGTCATGATGTGTGATAAGCACTGAATAATATCAAAGTTGGAGTATAAATCTAGGTACTTCTAAAGAATAAAGAAAATGGGCCAGGGGCCTCCCTGGTGGCACAAGGGGTTAAGCACCACCCTGTGAAGCATCGGCAGCCACTGCAGCATGAGTTTGATCCCTGGCCAAGGAGGGGACCCACATGGCACAGCAGCTCTCTCCTGCCTCACCTGCTGCTCCCCTCAGCAGTGTCTTTCAGTAGATATGCCTGTTCTGCTCCCCACTCTGTCTCATGAATCTTCTCACTCCCCCACACCTCTGGCCTGTACTTGTATAAAGTAAAATCTTTTAAAAAAAGAAAATGGGTCAGTTTAGAGAGACTGCATTATTAATACTTTATGATCACAAATCTCAATGGGCAGTAAGAATTACCTATTGTATTTTCTTGGTCAATTGATACAGTTATGTCACCTCTGTCCTTAGTCCTCCATCATGCTCATGCCTCTCACACTTTCATAAGCTGATTCTTACTTCACTAAAAAAAAAACAGAAGTAGCTGCAACAGATCCCTAATGCATATATATGTGTGTGTGTATATATATATATATATATATATATATATAAAAGCAAATCACCCTCATTCCCATGTGATCCATACATACATATATACACAGAAAGATGGTAGGAAAGAGATATTAAAGAATGAATGATGTGAAAAATATGAAAACATTTAGCAGCAGAAGAGAAAAGACTTATTTTTTTGTGATGGTGAGACAGACTTCTAGGAACATCTCCTACATATCCTTTGCATATTCTGTTTCCATATGATAAAAAGAAGTAACTCTGTATTTCTTTAGGGTAGTGAACTCCTAGATGTCCCTTTCAGTGGCTATTAAGGTGACAGACTATTGAAGCTCAGGAGAGTTTTTAGGTGATTCTTTCCAATAGTTAAGCTTATTCATTACTATACTTTACACAATAGAGAACATCAATTATAGCTGCTTATTTGACTTTCTACTCCCCCAAACTTTGAATTCATGTGTATTCCCAAAACCTAGTATGTTAGTAAGTTCATAGGAGATGACAATAAATGCTTATTGAGTGAATATATGTTTGTAGAATTCTCTTGTGCAAAGAGTTTGGGTACAATTTCAAAGAATAAATATAGCTTAAAAGAATAAACATGGAAAGAATTTTATGCATCATATTTTAAGGAAAGATGAAAATTTGAAATAAATGTTATTGATATGATTTGCATATGATATCACGTGGCAATACAACTTGAAACAGTACAAGAAAGTCATTACTGAGAAAAAAATCAAGAATTTTAAATTCATTTTTAAATTGATACCTAGTAGAGATTTATAATTTCAGAAAGAACTCTTACATTCTTAGCCTAATGCTCTCACACTTAAAAAAAAAACCTCATGATAAGCATACATTTTAAAAAATCACCTTCTCCATAGATCCCACTACTTCTAGAGAGACTTAATTCTTATCTATAAGATTTGTCTGTTTTTCAAAAAAATGTCTTCAACATTGTGCTCTTAACCTTTTTAACTTAGAAAGTAGGAAGGAGTACACAAATTGAGAGTTTCCTGCTTAATTTTTCCTCTGAGTAACTCATTTATGGTGTGATCTTTGGGTGACATTGAGCGATCTAAGCAACTTCACAGAAAATGAAAATAGATTTCAATCAAGGTTAAAACTAGAGGAAATGACTTTCCCTGAAGTCACTGCTTTTTACTTCTGTGGTGGCATGTTTTCCACTTCCTGAGGGACCAGCAGTACTGTACCTGATGTTTACTCTTAACTTTCTACACATCTGATAGCCTCATAATATTCTTCATGGGAATATACTAATTTCATTTATTACAAAGAAAACATACTCCTAAAAAGAGGCATATTTACCATTTTCTGTCTGATCTTGAGTTTGGTTTAACTAGTCTCTGCAATTTAGAGCAGGTTGAAATATTTTGCTTGCTAAACAAAGGACTTCTAATACTTTGATTGAAATACATTTGTTTAGTTCAAGGATTCAGTCAAGGGAAAAACATAATTCCTACATGTTTAAAACTGAGTCTTAGAAAAGTAGACATTTGCCACTATTTATACATTGAAGGAAACTTAAATTATGATTTTTGCATCAACCTCCAATATGTAGGCAAGTCACTGGTTTTATAAGGCAGTGCTATCTCTTCCAATAGGGCTATGCTTACCCAGGTACCTTTGGAGAGCACAAATTAGCAAGTCATAGTAAGTTCAAGTGACAGCTGACTCTGTGGAAATTCCTGGATGTCTGCCCTTACTCAGAGTCTCATTCACTAACTGTTGATACAGCTGGACTCTTTAAACACCTAAATCCAATAGTCTTCTGAGTGTCAATAGAACCTTAACTTTTTAGTCAAGGGAAGCCTGAGGATGAAATAGGAAGAAATGTGGAAGCTGGCATAGGGACTACTGTTTCCACTCCCATCATTATAGAGGGACATTTTTGTGGTTTACCAAAAAATAAGTGTCAAACCCTTGATCTGCCAGAGACTCATCACTCTAGATAGATTGTACATCAGTAGACTATTTGGCATTTAAATAGTCTTTTCCTACTCTTAAAAGAGCATTTTTTTTAATTATTCATTGGATTCTGCCATAATATATTTATAATTTTGGATAGGCCACATTCTTTATATGGTCAAGTTTTTTTTTGTTTTTGTTTTATACCGTGTCCTTCCAAACTCTCTCTTCTCTGTGGGCATTCCAGTGTCCTCTCTAGGATTTCAGATACTTTTTCTTTGCACAGAAAGAATTTCAGGTTACTCTCAGAGTGTGGATGGATGAGGTGATAAGGAAGAGTTTTCACACTAAGTTGATTAAATCTGAATAGCAAATTTCCATCTCCTAAACTCTTCTGGTGACATACTGCTAATTGGTCTTAGTATTTATTCTCCCACTTTTCTAATCTTTAAGGTGACCAGTTCCCTACCATTGTACATCATTTCCTTTCTTTTATCCTCCGTTTCCTTTTGCTTCTTTTTCTCTCTTTAATATTTTTTCTCTCATCTTTAAAAAGCTGGACACTATATTTCAATAGCTTTAATACTGTTCAGTGATCCTCTTGGCTACACAATTCACATAGTGATACTGTGAGTTGTATTTGCAATTAACTGATCTCAAATGTACACTGACTTGGGATGATTTATTTCTTAGACTCAAATTAACTTCATATTTGAAGATACTCTGTTTCAGTTCCATCTTATATATTAGGAACATATTTTGTAACAAATCAAACAAAAAATGCACTTGAGTTGTACCATCGCTGCAGAAATGAGTGACTAATATGTAATAACCTTTAAAGGAAAAGGCTTCAGAGTTGAATATAAAATACCAATGTTATAAACCAATATTACATCAATAAAAAAAAGAATGCCCAGTTTTTCAGGCACACTGGCCACACAAATGCTGTATACCCACCAATGTATAGCGGCCACAAGACTCAGCGGCACAATCCACTATCACAGAGAGGTCTATTGTATAGCGCTGTTCTGGAGAAAAGAGTTCCTCAAATAGGGACAGAAAGTGAAGGCAATGCACAAAAACTAAGAAAAGACTTTAAAAGAAGTTCCTACTCCAAATCAACACATAGACTTACAGTGAGGTGTAGCATTGCCTGAGAACTAATACATGCCAGGAACCACACCATGGAGAAGTAGATGCTTCCAGAAAGAACTCTACCTCAGGAAGGGAAAACACACGACTTTAGTAGACACATGATCTTCTTTGCCACAGACATCTATAACTCTGCAGAAGAGAATGAATCTTTGTAATTACAGAATTTGAAGGTCAAAAGAAGGACAGGACTTTTCATCATAATGGGAATGGTGTGTGAATCAGTTCCACGGGCCCTGGAATTGGGCTCTCTCCCCTAAAGAGGTATATATACTTGGAATTCATCAGAATGAATACTGTGTGTATGAGAACTTTAATTTAAAAAAAAAGCAAAAATGTACATAACTTCTTTTTCCTCCTCAAAATTGTCCTATGGTAACGACTGTCATGTTTAAAACAAACTTACTATGCTTAAAGAACTTGCCACATGATGCTGTATTTGGACGTATAGTAGGTTACATTTTTAAAAAATCATAATGTTATAGCCATTTTCCCTCCTATAGGACTTGAGTGCAGAAACTTCAGGTAATTACTATAGATGAAAGATAAGCATACGATAGAACATGTGTGCAGAGAATTGATGTCTAGACTCCCTCACAGGACAGAAGGTACCAAGTCAGCAAAACTGTGATTTGTTCTCAGGAAAAACAACCTAGATCTCTCCTGGAAATCCAAGCCTTTTGAAGTCTCAAGCATCAACTATTTTAGCATATAAGTCATCAGAATGGTCAATATTCCTATTATTTAACTTATACCTAGATCCTCAATTACATTTATTTGAGACAGAGAATTAACCCATAGGCACCACTATGGAGACGTACAGTCCCTCCATTTGAGGATGAAACTAAGTATCAGCGAGCCATGAAAGGCTAACCCGGACTTCCGAAATTAGCAGGTGATAAACTGGAAAGTTCAGATATGGTTTCTATCATCTGTCAACAAAAACCACTTTCCTTTCTGTTTCTTCATGTCTCCATTTTTTCAAGGATTAGTTTAAGATTACATGAGCAGTGAGTTTTAATTAAAAATAGATTGAGAAGATTAGAAAACTGGAAAATAGAGCAGAGCATTGATATTCAATAGCCAACTATTCCTGATGTTTTCATATAATTCTATCAATGTACACTATGATTAAATGGCTTTTGAACTAGCTTATATTTTTAATATACTATGTATATTTATATCTCATCATCCTTCTATAATAATAGTCATTTAATGATTTTGCTAGAAGTCTATTTTAAACAGAAATGTTATGTAAATCTAAACCTTGATAACACATTGCTATTAACAAAAGTCAATAACATTCCAAAGACTTCCTAGCTAATTAAGGAAAAACAAAGATGAAAGACAATCACAAATTCAAATTATTTCAGAGCAACAGTAGCAGTAGCAGGGGAGACTGCTTAGGAAAGGAGGCCATTGTTTATGAAAGAAAGAAAAGATCACACTGCTTCTCCCAAGAGGGAAGATTTTACGAAAAGGGAAAAATAATCTAGCTGCATTCAGAGACAAGATCCAGAAGTTTACGTAACAATTTAATCTGCAATGTCATTTTATGAATATTGTATTTGAATACTTCTGTCTACTAACTAAAGTAGCTGAATAGTTGAAGAACCAATATAGTTAATGTGTTTATTCAAAACCACATTAGGGGCCTCCCTGGTGGCTGGTGGTGCAGTGGGTTAAGCAACACACTATGAAGCAGACTGCAGCCACTGCAGCACGAGTTCCATATCCTGCTGCTGGAGGGGGAGGTGACCTACATGGCGTGGCAGATCTCTTCTGCCTTGCCCTCGCTCTCTCTCCTCAGCGGTATATTTCAGTCCATCTGCCTGTTCTGCTCCCCACTCTGTCTCTGGTGGATCTTCTCACCTCCCTCCTACCTCTGGCCTGTACCCCAGTGCTTGTATGCATAAATAAATAAATCTTTTAAAAAAAACTTATTAGACTAACAATTTACTATTTTTAATTCTGTTATTTTCCTAATTTTTGTTCTTCTCTTATTTTCCTGGTTTAAATTAACCCAATCACCAACTGTTTACTGAATACTTATCCCAGACCAGGTTCTCTGCTCGGAACTGTGATATCCTTACCATCAAAGAACTCATAAACTTGTTGAGGTTGGGAAATGGGAGAGCAAACAACTTTTTTACAATGAGAGGTTAGCCAAGATTTAAGAAGTTCAGAGCAGTAGGTAAAATGCCACCAGGCATCTCCTGTTTCACTGCGTGAGGAATCTTTTCCAGGTTGATGACTAGCAATTCAGAGATGACTGTGGTCATTTCAAACTTGGATGATTACCAAATTCATTGTTTCAAATTTATTTTCATTAATGAATACAGTGAAATATGCAGATCCTAAATATTCAATTACTTGAGTCTTGAAAGTTGTGTATATGCAAGAAATCATCACCAAAACTAGATGTCAAATATCTCCATCACCCCAAAAAAGATCCCCTCATGGCCATTTTTAACCAATCCCTTCTCTCCCATTTTGTCCTCAGAGAATTATTTTCTGAAGTCTAGCAACATAAATTCAGTTTGCATGCTTTATTACTTTATAATAAATGGGGTTATAGACTATAATCTCTTATAATTTTGGTTTCTATGACTTAACAAAAAGTTACTGAAATTCACCCATAATGCTGCATTTATGAGCATCAATACTTGTTCCTTTTGAACAATGAAAGAAATGCTATTATTGGTATCATGGTTGTATGTCCAGAGAAGTTTGTATATTTACAACTAACACTACTGGTTTTCTACTGTTGCATGTGAAGTAGTCGCTCTTTCTTATTTCACCGTTCCTTAAGGCAGGCTTAGGCTTAGCAAGGCTTCACTAAGTCCTTTGCTCTGAGTGCCTGCAGGTCTAAATGAAGGACAGAATCCAGAATCAGCTTCCTGAGGTTATTGCAAGAATTCAGTTTCTTATCACTGTGACTCTAGATTCCCATCTCCTGGCTGATGGTCAGGCTTGGCTTCTTAATAATATCCATCCTCATCTTTTGACCCACATCCCCCACCCCATCTTCAAATCAACTGAGGTACAACAAATCCTTCCTATGCTAAGGATCTGGTTTCACTCTGCCATCCTCTTCTGACACTGGTTAGAGAAAGTTCCCTGGTTTTAAAGTTTCCCTATTAATGCCCTCTCTAATGGGAACCTGTGCCATACAAGTTAACACATTCACAAGAGTGATATCAAAATCAAAGGATCTGGGACAAGAGGGTGTGAAATCCCGGAGGCCCTTACTAGAAATTTTCCCTCCCATAGTAGCTGAAATTATCTGGTAAATTTATTTACATGGCTGGAGAAGAAAGCAGGACGCAGTGAGGTCAGAGAGTAGTCACCCTGGTTTGGATAGAACTGAGAATTCTAGATTAAATTGATGTATTTGACTTGATGTATTCAACCACTTGTAAAATAATTTTTGAAAGGATTTATACTCCCACTGGAGACTTCTGGAATACTTCATTATCAGGTGATAAGAACAAAAATTTAAGTTAGCCAAAAGGTGAAAGAAAATACCTGCAGTTAGAAAAACAAATTTTACAGAAAATGAAATGTAATCAAAGCACTGTATCTGGCTAAGCAATAAATCACATTTAAACAACAACATCAGGTAGATTTTTGTGTATTATTTAACCAAATTGTGTTCTATTGTTATTGGAAAAGGAGGAAGGGATAACAGCATAAGTGAGGTAAGACTGCTAAGTTGAATTCTTTAAAATATAAAATGAAACTGATAAATGTGTAGTTCAGGAATGTGAACAGAACACAGTAAGAAAATCGGAACATGTGCTGATGAGGTGGACCAGAGGATCTTTCCTTTACATCATAAAGTTTGCAGTATTCGACTTATAGCTACATTGATTTTAAAATGTAAATCACTAACAAGATAGATCATATCTATGTAAACATTTTTGTTTAAACATTCAAATACATTTAACTTAAAATCTAAGTGAATATTCTGTACTCTAAGATTTTAAAAATCTCATTAGTCTTGTCAATTTTATCACATTAATTTTCGTCATTAGAAATGATTAAAATAATTTTAAATTATCTTAGCAGAATCACTTCTTCCGATTTTTTCTTTCAGTCACTTCTCTGCAATTATGCCAGTTTGCAGAAGACTCAGCAAAGGAAGGGATGACCCAAAAGAATGCAGAGAAATTGTGCAAGTAGCAGATTATAAAGGTGCTCAGTCATGCGTGGTAATTACCAAACTTTCAAAACGTAGGAAAAGCCTTATGAGGCTCAGCATGTAAACTAGACTGCTTTAGGATTTACAGATATTAAAATTAATTTCACCTACTTTTTTTCCTTTCATAAATGTGCCTAATTGAAAAGCTTAAATTATTTGAGTTTCATTTTATAAAAATAAACAATGATAGCTTTTATATATATACACACATACATATATATACACACATACATCTATAGATAAATGAAAGAGTTTCAATTTAAAACAGTGAAGCTAGAAAAGTGAATTTGACCATCACAAATCATGAAGTTATTTTAATTAAAGTTAAGAAGAAAATGATCATAGTTGTGTCCAATATAATTATTAGGGAGGGTGGAAGAAAGAAGAGGAAAACAAAGGAGAATGTGAATGAAGAACATTTAACTCCTTGTGTAGGCAATAAAAGTATGTCTCTCAAATGCTCACAGGTCACCTAAGAAATATAAGTTGGTATTTACTAAACAAACTGAAAAAAAAAAGTTTAAAGAAAATAAGTTTACAAAAAAATAAACCTTAAGTAGAATTTGAAATATTCAGAAATGAAGTAGAGAAAATACTTAAAAAATGGAAGAATTAGAAAGTTAATAAATTGCCACAGAAAAGAAGACTAAATTAGAAGGAACAGCTAAAAAAAAGAAACAAATGAGAAAGTCATGGAGTGAGACAGAAAAAAGCAATACAGAAGTCAATGATCACTTGCAATGTATGGACCATGCTTAGGTCACTTTATAAATAAAGAGCCTTAAAAACTAATGAGGAAATGTAAACACTGACAAAATGACCAACAATAGGAGAAGTTGTTCACTACTATGGTGATGATTTTTAAAAGAATCTTCTTTGCTACTTTTTGTTTGTTTTTTTATGCTTCAAAGAAATGGGACATAACCAGAAGAACTGGGGATGAGACAATTCACCAGAGAGAGAATGTAGAGCAGAGCAGGCAGATCTACTGAAACATACTGCTGAGGGGAGCAGCAGGCGAGACAGGAGAGGTCTGCATCATATGTGTGTTAGCACCTGGCCAGGGATCAAATTCAGGCCACAGAGGTGATATTGCTGAGACTTGAACTGTAGGCCACCAGGGAGGCCTGAAATCATGTCTTTCACACATAGATGACTATATATAACATACATTGTGGAAATATTTGAATGAAATGGCACATCAAAAGGGGGGCTGAAAGAAAGTGATGGAAATCTATATGAAACTAGATAGGCCATGTGCTGAGCCTGAGTGGTGGGTACACAGAAATTCACTACATGCCTAAACTGAATGATGTTTCAAATTTTCCATAATAATATCAAGGTAATAAAAGAATGAGAAAGATCTACTTCTACTATAGATTGAAAAACACAAATCTGAAATAAGCGTGGCTCTAGAAGGTAAAAAATAAGGGGGAAAAGTCAGAAACAGGCTGTAACATGAGCACTAAAATGAGAATTTCAGAAGGCTTCACTATAGCTGGTCAGTTTTTCCATTTACAGAGTGTTCCAAATCTTATAAACCATCTGGAAAGCATGGATTTAGCTAGATTTCCACTTTACTCTAGTAATGAGACATTCATTGAGAAAGAATGTCAAGAAAGACAGGTCTAAATATAACTATATGCATACACCAGAAACCAAAACACTTAAGATCATCTTCATCTCAGTTCACAAAAAAAAAAAAAAAACCACGAACAACCATGTCCAATTTTCTGACCATGAGTATTACCCAGTGTCTTGGTTTAAAGAAATGCAGTGATATTGCCAAGTATCTACTTTTCAATAATCAAATAACTTACAAAGTATATAATTAAAGACAAATCATTTCAATGTTCAATAATAAATAGGAAGATACAGAAAAAAACAACCTAGGACTAGTATTTTAAAAACGGGGGAGGGTGCATTTTATGAAAATTCTGATAGAGTACATTTCAAAGGTTTTGCCTTTTCTCCTGAGTTGTCTTTCTGAAATTTCTTTATTTTCATTTCGACACATCTACATATATCATTCCATTCAACTCCTAACACAGATACTCTTGGTGTTGCAAACTTTCATTCAAATAGCATAGGTTGCTCTGGCCTCTTTTTTTTTGGAAACCCATTTCCACTCTAAAAACAGACAGACTACCAAATAATCAGGACAGTAGTGAAGAATGTGATAGGAGAGGATTTAAAAGTCATATTTTAGTGTTAATTTGGCCAAATAATATGGCATGTCCTTCATGTATGTCAAATATCTAAACTCATTTTAACAACCCATGAAGTACGTAAATATTTATATTTTACTGCTAATGAAACTGTAGAACTGGTACTTCAGTTTAACAAACTTTATAAGTTCTGGCTATTTGTGGGCACTGCTGACAGAGCTGAAGACTCAGAGAAAAATATGCTACTGAATCTATACTCAGTTTGCTCACAGTTCACTCAAGAAGACAAATCACAGAAGACAGCAAAGAAAACACTGCATGATAACGTGGGGTAGCACAGATGATTCCTTGCCCTTTTGGAGACCAGGAAGACTTCTGAGAAAAGTGAGAAGTCTACCTGGACTAGAAAGTGAGCCTGATATGTCAGGACAAAGAAGGAATGACACTTTAAACACAGGAAAAAGAAAGTCTTCCCTAGTAAAGAAAAAAAAGAGAGAGAAATAAACTACAGTGGTCAGAGCAAGGGTGCAGAAGTAGGAAAAATAAAGGAATACAGAACAAATGTAGATAAGGAAATAAAAAGAAAGCGCAAAAAAAGGGGGGGGAGGGTTCCTTGAACTCATCCATGTTCATTTGCCATGTCACAATTTTTAAATTGAAGGGTAAAAAAAGTCATTTGTGCCCAACCCTCAGCTTGCTTAAATATAGTCAATCACTGAATTGTAAATTGTTTTTACAAGAAATATCTCTCCATCCTTCCACATATTGCCAGAGCTGGAGTGTTATGTGCTCAGGGAAGAGACAAAAAAGCTGCTTCCTTGATACTGAGCTCCCACATGGAGAACAATATCCCTGAGTAGCTATGTGCACAGAGACTCGACACCTTCCCATCCTCCCTGCAAGTGTTTCCTGGCATCTGTGCATTCCCATATTATAGCTGCACATAAAGCACATGAAACAGACTGTGCCTCCTATTGACTGACAGTTGTTTTTTCACCAACATATTAGACTTGAGTGCATTCAGCAGAAGTCTAGAGGAATGATGCCGTAGTGGAAAAATGAGTTCAATATTAGAGTAAAGGCAATGGTCACTGCCAACTTCACTCCTCTAGCAATGATGGAAAGAAAAGCAGTTGGCTGAGAGGCCAGGTGAGAACACTTTAGAGACATCTTGGCCCTGGCGGAGCCCCGCACAGACAACAGCTCTGCCAAGACCCACATGTGCAGCTCTGGCTCCCAAGGCACTCTCAGTGGGAGCCAATGGAAAAGAGTGAAGTAAGTTTGACAGCATTTGCATTCCTGTTCCCCCTTAAAAACATACTGGTTTTCAGAGACTTCATTCCACCATTGGAATTGGAGTCTGGGGTGTTTGTATTTTTGAGGTAACATTGGTTTACAATACTATCTATGATTCAGAGGTACAGGTGCCTACCCCCATTTCAAAGCAAAGTCCCCAAGGATTGATCAGAATGATCATCAAGCGAAATATGCATTTTTGCTAATGAAATATTAATGAAGGAGAATCAGCATGATTAATATTCTTGAGTTTTAAGTACAGTGTTGTTCTGTCATTTTGTTTTCAATTTAGTGATCAAGTATTAATCAACAACATTTTGCATTATTGAAGGAGAAATAGTCTGAAATGACATCAAGGTCAACCAAAAAATAGTTCAAAAGACTGGAGCCCTGACCAAGTACAGGCCCCTGAGAACTGGTCCATACCATGTTGGGGGGCAGGGAAGGGGAGGTTTACCTGCACGTGTCAGCCCAGTGCCAACACATGAGCTTCTGGACTTACCCTTTTCTTCAGAGAGCACCAATCACAGTTGGGGAAACAGTATACATTCCAGTGAAGGGTGGGTGGTGGCAGTGGTTGGAGGGTATGGGGAAAACAAGCCAAACAAAACAAAGAACCAGAACAGCTAATAAAGATGAAGGTTTGAGCTGACAGTGGTGAACAGGGTCTGGAGATACTTTTGAGATGAAGAACAAATGTCTGATTGCAAGCAGTTTCTATGATCATAATCCTGGGCACACTAACTGCTTATGCCTACAAAAAGCAAAACAATTCAGCTAGCCATGATTTAAACTAACATTCTCACATGACAAGAATTCTGGAAGTAGGCAGAACTCTGGCTTTGGCTTAGCTGCTCAGTCATGGCACAGCTCCAGGTTCACGTCCATTATGGTCCTCTTAACATTCTGCTCATAGTTGTAGATTTTTGCAGCTGCAATAGTCACATCATCACATGATAGTGGTCAAAGCCAAACAACCATGGTCCAAGGCAGAGCATTAACTGCTCAAGTTAGGGAGGAGTAAAATCTCCAAGAAATGGAGATTTATAAGGACACAAGTGTCCTTATAAAAGGGAATTGATCCGTCAACAAGATAAATCTGGTATTGTTTTCCTGGGACTTTCTCAGGGTCAGCACTGGGAATCCACATGTCTGTGGGAACCTCTGAAGTCTAGAAAGCTTGGTATTAACGTGAATATCTTCATCAATTTTCCTGAGATCAAGGGCTCACCACCCAAAACCTGAGTCTGCATCTCAATCACAAAGAGGAGAGGAGAGGACAGGTTTTGTTGGTTTTTTACAGATTCTTTCAATGCTGGCTACCCTAATTCAGGTAACTTTTATAAAAATGCTAATATTTGGACCCTACTCAAAGTGACCCTAACCTGTTTTTTGAGCTTTAGTATTGTTAAAAAACTATCAAGTGATTATAATGTGTAGCCATGGTTGAGAAGTAAATGATTAGAGAAGTCAAACAATGGATTCAACCACTGACTATTTAATAAAAGCGTACTGAAACAGAAAATATAATTTAACTCAGGGGTCAAAATAAATAATTCTTAAATCAACACAGTGCTTAGTTTGCTTCCAGTCTTGGGAGGCCTATCTTGTGGGTTCCAACTGTACCCTTTACTTTCCCCATGTATTAAAATCCAATGCAAAATGGGAACCACTCTTGATTTTCTGAGCAGAAGAATTCCTCTAAGCCATATAAGTAAAGCTTAATTTGGCTATTCTGCAAAACAAGTGAAACTTATCTTGGGCCAACCAGAGTAAATACTGATTAATCATAAAATAAACTTAAGTCATCTTCCTAAAAATGATATAATCACTTTTAATCAGTCTGCTGCAATCTGGAAACCCCCATTGTATTAACCAAGCACTATAAAACTACGCCTCTTCCTCCTTTCACTTTATAAGCCAGTCCATTACAACATGGCCCTGAGCTTCATATCAGTCTTCATCTAAAAGTCCTCAGTTCATGAACTATTCTGATATGCACCAAAATCTCTTACCAAATACTAGGAAAAACAAAGAAAAAGCTTTTTAAAGAGGGTGTTAATTGATTTAATTGAAATACCTCAGAGTAACAGTGAACTGTAGGACTCAAGTAAATTCAGTTCCCCTCATTTCTAGGCTTTGGGATTCTAGGCTTATGTGATGGCAGATGACTGTCAACAAGTAGGGTCATGTTCTCTGACGTCTAAGTGCAGCTGATGATGGCCTGCCTCCCACAATACTCCCTGCAGAGTTTCATTAGCTCCAGTTGGGTCACTGGTAATAAAATGTTCCTTCTGACTAAATATGTCACCTATAAACTCAGTAGGGATAATAAATGCTGTCTGTTCAAATAAAAGCAAAGATGTCCACTTCAGCTCTCTCTGTCAACTTATTCTTGCCCTTTGGTCTAGGGCCACATGACTGGCCCTGGAGGTTTAGAATGTGAGTTTAAGAATGACTATAAACTGTATGGATACTAAGCAGAATAGAAACCCCACTCCACGCAACCCAATTTATCAGTCCTGCATCTTTGAATCTGTGAATGTTTCCTTATATAGCACAAATATACCATGCTGATATGATTAAGTTAAGGCTATTGAAGAGATTACTCTGGATTATTGGAGTGAACCCTAATTTAATTACAAGTATCCTTTCAAAGGGAATTGACCCATAAACTGTTTTGGTGAGGGAGGCTTAATCTAGCTCCTTCCTTAGTCTGCCATTCTTTTATTGGTCATCATTTGTCAAGAGTTTATGCCACAGCTGAATCACCAAGTTTCTTGGAAGAAAACCTCAAACAGATAGGTGATCACAAAATACTTAGTTTCAGTTCAGGTTGTTCCTCAACCTTTCCTCTTACTTATGAGAGAAGAGGGACTAAGTCTTGAGATGATTCCGCTCTAAGGTTAGTTGACCATGGTTTCACAGATCGCTCTCAAATAAGGGAGAAGTACAGATGTCCTTATACATATTACAGTTTCCAGAACACCACACAGAGGGACTCTGCTGGGGCAGGGTCAAGGGATGGGGGGGAGAGGAAGGGGAAAGGATGGCAGGAAAACAGAGTTTAGAGTGCCTACAAGTCAAGTAGTAGCAGGAAATGAGCCAAAATGAGATTTTGGTCTCAGAAGACAGAAAACTCTGGCAAGAGAATAGCAATAGTCCCAGTGGATAAGAATGTGAGAGCTGAAACTAAGAATTCCTTCAAGGGCCAAAGGGTCAAGGGAGATATTCAAGGCTGAGGAATTCCCAGTTCCTCAACTTTAAACTAGAAATATCCTGAGAGCCAGAGAACCAGGAAACTCCCAAAATATAAATGGAAATCCTAGTAGTCTAGTGACTTGAGTTTAAAGAATGCTCCCTTCCACCCAGAGCGTTGCTGTTGAAAGTACAGCAAAAACTTCTATTAGAAAACATCTTGCTGGAACTTGAAGCTGCCATTGGATACACAGATTGAGATTCAACCACCAGCTGTACTTCTGGAGAGCCCCTGCTTCGGGCTGCTGTACGTCCATGCTTCAGAGTCCCATGCTCAGGCTGTGCCCACTAGGACCTTGGCAACTTTCCAGATGCTGTCTGCCCATATAGAGGATAACAGAAGCAAGAGACTTAGATTCCAAAGATTCGAACCACAGGGATGAGCCAGGACAATAGTTTAAAACCAAATTAGAAGAAAAAGAAGCCCCTGTGAGACCCAGATCAGGAAAAACATTAAGGGACAAAGCCTGAATTGAGACCCTCCCATGTCAGAGAAAACCCTGCCATTGTATTAGCAGAAGCCCCAGTGAACAAGTGTTCCCAGAATCTGACATGGGAGAACAGACTCCTCATAAAAAGTAAATTCCAAAAAACAATGAGGCACATGTTGATTTTGTCATAGGAAGAAAGTCAAAAGGCAGGTCCAGGTGAAAGCGGAGCTGTCATGAAGCATAGAAGGTAACAGGATGTGCAGGAGCACAGAGTGCCAAGGACCATGTTATGGGAAGGACACGGTGCTAAGAGGTACACTTGGCATGGAAGGAAAGTTACCTCATGGAGGCTCCCCAGACCTGAGAAGAACTGTGAATGGATGTTCCTGTAATTTCAGGGCTCCCTCCCACTTGAGCAAAAACACTTGAGCTGGAATTGCAGCCTGCTCTCTGCTCTGAGAGTCATAGTGTCTTCTTGCAGGGTGCAGACTAAGCATCCTTGGAAATACAGTCCAGAATAAAGGTAGCCAGTGCTCTGCTGTAAGGCATGAAAATGTCAGAGGCTCATGGAAAGTTGTCTCTGAAATATAGTAATAAAAGAAAATCAACCCTCGCTTATCTTATTTTTTGTTGAACTTATTTCTATCCAAAGTACTTCACTTTACCCATCTATACAGTGAGTTAGAAGCACATCTTAGAGTTGGGGGCTGAATCAAATATGTAGATTAATGGTTCTCAAATGTTCTCTTTCAATTAATAGTCCTTTAATACCTAAGATCAATAGCTTTAATTTGCACACTAAAAAGTTATATGTAAACTTTTCATATAGGTTATAGATATTATATGTAATTCAAATGCATATGTGATTTCAGCCTCAGTGAATTCTATCCATAGTCTCTGTTAATTATCTGTTTCATGGCAAGGCTGGAATGTGCTGCTTGATTTTAAAACTATAATCTTAAATTTCAAAAAATAAGATCTGGTGCTAGTCAAAGTTGCCCAAGCTAGGTCTGAGCAACTGCTGTTGGTAACGGTTTCAGAGATAGGAGCCTGCTACACCCCTCCTCATTCTTAATTCATTCACTTATCCAGAATTCAAGGACTCACCCTCTTTGTCTAATTTTGGACAAGAGAAAGATAATGAAATAGATAAATCCAAATACCAGTAATAAAAGTTTCCCATAGTTAATAAAGAGCCTTAGGTCAAAAGAAAATTTTTTCATGGTTTAAGAAACTTTATACACACTACCAAGAATATGCAGTATAAGAAACATTCCTACAGTTTATAATCTATGCATTGTATGATTGGTATTAGAGTATGATTTTCATTTTTTTATTCTACTTTTCCCTTTAATTTATATTATTTGACATCAATTGTAATCCCCATCACCATATCACCAGTGCACCATCACCTCAGTCCCCTGTGCTCCCATCTTCCCTCAACCCTCCCCCTCTCCCCACCCCACCAAGTGTCCCCAATTTGTCCTTGTCTTTTCATTTTTGGTTTTTGTATCTTTATTGTTATTATTATTATTGTTCTTATTCCTTTCCTTGATCCTTATTTGGTTCCCTTATATTCCTCCTAGGGGAGGAACCATCTGGTATTTTTCTTTTGCCTTCTTCTGACTTATTTCGCTGAGCATAATCCCTTCCAGTTACATCCATGCTCCTATGAATGTGTCTAGTTTTTCTTTTTTGATTGCTGAGTAGTATTCCATCGTGTATATGTACCACAGCTTCCCAATCCACTCATCTGTTTTTGATCATTTAGGTTGTTTCTATGTCTTCCCTATTGTAAAGAGTACTGCTATAAACATAAGGGTGCAGGTATTCTTTTGAATCAGTGTATTTGGATTTTAGATGAGGAAACTTTTCTCTCCTTTATATTCATAGTTAAAAAATCCAAACAACAAAATACCCTCTGATACTAAACTCTGTTCTTATCTATTCTACAAATATTTTCATTTGTGTTTGTGCATCATTCCTAAACAAGCCAAACATACACTGATCAAACATGTCTCTCTTCCTTACATAAAAATTATGTGCAATATTCTGCTCCTTGCATTTTTCACTTAAATTATATCTTGAGATTGTTCCATATCAGAGCAATGTGTTTTCATTATTTATTAGTTTTCAATAATCACTTAACATATATCCTTTTGATGGTTATTTGTGTCCCATTGTTATGCTCTTTCAAATAGAGTTGTAACTAACAAAACTGTATTTGTTCTGTCATGTATGCACAACTTAAATTCCCAGAAATAGGATGTTTGGGTCAAAGGGTTTACAACTTGAATGAATATTGCTGAATTGACACATATAGGATGTGTGGTGTGCATTACAATTTCCAGCAGTATCTGAGAGTGTCTGTTAGGGTGCTTGAATTTCAATGTATTCATCACAGATAGTGGAACTGTTCTCTGATATCATTACTCAGTATGTTGACAAAGTGCTACATTTACACAGAACTAAGACACTGATTTAAGGGAGCAGAAGAAACCATTGAAACTTGAACAATGCAGGGTTTGGACCACCAACAAAAATCCATGTATACTTTTTTTTTTAATTGGAGAGATGAACATCACAATCAAAGGTCATTAGTTCTCTGTGGCATTTTAAGTGGATTCTGAGATAATCCCAGAACTTGAGCTCCCTGTTACAGCAACAGAGGAGACTATGAAATCATAGTACAATACTCATTACAGCTACTTTCATGCAGTTATGAATTACTACTCCATCTTTACATCTATTTATATTTTTCTCAATTGCAAATGGCACTATGTACAGTTTGTGTAAGTTTTAATAAATTTTAACATTTCATTGTAGCACTGTACATATTTTATGGTAGCAAATAATAAAGTAAACTATTACTTTATGCATTCATGACATACCTAATTTTTTCTTAATTTTTAGATATTTTTAGACTACATTGTTCACCTGCAAGTTTTTTCAAATTGTTGCAAACCTCCATATTTTTTCCCAATTTTTTTCAATGTTTATTAACACAGTTCAAGCCTTTGTTGCTCAAGGGTCAACTGTATTACTGAACAATTCATATTTTTAAACAAAGTTGTGGATTTCTGGACAGTCACAGAATATCAACAATGTTTATAAACAACAGGAAATCAGCTATCTGCCAAATCATTAAAAAAGATATTGTAACATAGCCACAGCTGATAACCCATCATACATCAGAGACTGGAATTACATGTTTATTTTTCTATATTAAAGTTCATCCATAAAACAAGTTTATCCATGACTAGAAATTTTTTCAGACAATAGTAGTCATAAAGCCAAAGGAAGATAAAGAATATTCTAATAAAAGAATTTATTAGAATAACATAGTAGTTAAAACAATAAGGTTTAAGTTTAGACAGTCCTGGGTTTGAACCCCAACCACTTCCTTCCCCTTCACCTATACTATGCTCCAAAGTGGGCAGAGAATATTTCCTTGACTGACAGGCTCTGGGTTTGACCTGTGACTTTCTGTGACTCTGGAATATAAGCAAGTGACATTTTTTGTCAATTCCCATCATGTTGTTTTCCTCAGCCCTTGAACCTCTTCCTTTGTCCACAAAATAACATGTTTCAAAACACAGATCTTTCTTCTAGAGAGAGAGGAGACTGGTTGGCCAGCAGCCCTCAATCAAGCCAGCTGAACCCAGATAAACACAGCCAAATTAAAGTTCATCAACAGATTTAAGAGAAATCTGAGTAGTAGTCCAATCCTCTGAGATTTTCATATTGTCTTTGTGTGTAGTAAAAGACGATCAACAAATCTACTAAATGTGCAACTTCAGAAAAGAACCTCAAACTCCCTACACTACCATTTCCTTATCACTTAAGTTGAACACAGTGACAGTAACTCAGCTGGTAGTGTTTTTAGGACTTGGTGGTACTTGTGGTGTGGTAAATTTTATCTAAGGCGGGGTGAGCCTCTACCTCAGATTCAATGTTGTAAATTAATGTTACTGCAAAAAATAAATAAATAAAAGGAAAGTAATAATGCAGCTAATGTGCTTAGCATAGGACCTCACATGTAGTAAATGATCAATAATGAAAAAATGATTGTGAACAACAATCACCATCTATACCATAAGTTCCATGAGAGCCAATTTTTGGTCCTTGAAGATAGTGCTTAATACAGATACAACTAAATAATTGTTTCTGTGAAGAAAACTTCTGTTATAAAGAAGCACATCTTTCTTCTAACATGTAGGCACATATCTTCAGTAATAGATTAATTTAGATCAAATCTTGTATAATAGAGGAGAAGGGCACTAACAACAAGGTGCATTTGGAACTACTACAAAGTATGTTGGAACCAGTATCCACTTTGGAGGCCTGACTAGACCCTATGTTGAGCAGAGTTAACATTTTCCATTCCTGTCACCTAGATGACTTATAGTTGCCATCGAGGACTTTTTTTTCCTATTGAGATGATGGATGCTGTCTAAATTGATTGTGGTAATCATTTTACAATGTATGTAGGGCAAATCATTGTATTATTTCTTAAACTTATACTGTGCTGTATATCAATTGCATCTCAATAAAACTGAAAAATATCTACCTGAGACAGAAAAAAATGCTGGGGATATTTTGGAAGGCAGATTATAGATTTGATATTATTTTACTTTATTATTTTTAAGGTTATTTTTTACTTATTTATGCATACAAGAACTCAGGTATAGGCCAGAGGTGTCAGGAGTGAGAGGTTTTACCAGAAGCAGAGTGGGGCACAGAACAGGCAGATCCATTAAGAGGAGCAGCGGGCAAGACAGGAGAGGCCTGTTGTGCCATGTGGCCAGGGATTGAACTCATGCCACAGTGACTGGTGATAGCTTGATAGTGCTGAGACTTTAACTCCCGAACCACCAGGAGGATCCTATGTTATTTTACTTTAAATCCTAATTCTTAAGTACTTATGCTGGACAAACTATTTTTGAATCTTCCTTAATGACTCATTTAAAATCAAGCTCTTATTTAAAATTCACATTAATGTTACCTTTTGGACTTTAGTAATTTTCTGTATAATTTACTTAAGCTAAAAAATGCACTTTTAATTATAAAGAAGTTTTAAGGAAATAGTAATTTCATGGAAAGACTTAATATAGTTCTTGGATTTTCAAAACTCTCTAAGGGATAAAATATGGCTAAATATGCCTATCCTATATTTTCTTCCCAATTTATATGAGCTGTTCTGTGAAATAAAGGTAATTTCTTTTTCTGAATTTGCCTCATTGGGATGCTGTCAGCCTACACTAAGCAGTTTTATAAGAAACAGCCCAGTGAGACTCATAGCTATGGCAGTGAAAAGGAACTTATTGAGGACATTGTTCAAGTACATTACAGGGTATCCTCAAGAGTGAATCCTCAGAGAAAATTTCTTTCTTGTTCACATGTGTTTCACTTGAGTAGTCTATTTGCTTTTTAATTACAAAAACTGGAAACTGGGTAACTGTCCAGACTGCCTTATTACATTGACTGTTAAATACGGGACATCAAGTCAGTGCCCCATGCAAAATAAAGCAATTAAACCACTGATGCTCTGATAAATGTCAAGGACTCTTTCATGTGCTGAATGTTTATTGCCCCACCCACCAAGATTTGCATGCTGAAATCCCAACAGCAAGGTGATAGTTTTAGAAGATGAGGTCATTCATTGGGTGGCTTTATTCATCCTTATAAATAGGATTAGTGTTCTTCTAAAAGAGACAAGAAAACTCATTTCCCCCACTAGATTAGGTTACAGTGAGAATATAACTATCATGGAGGAAGAGGGACCTGAACTCTTGGGACTCTTAGTCTGCAGGCACCGTAACCTGGGACTTCCCAGTCTCCAGAACTGTGAGAAGTGACTGTATTTTTGCTTGTAAGTCACCCAGTTTACAGTATTTAAGGACTTAGGCATTCTGTGGTTGTTTATTTTTTACATTAGCCTTGGATCTTGGTCAAAAGTACACCTTTTCCCTAGTTTTATTTTATATTTTTCCTTTCTACATATTTTTAAAACATATAGAAAGAGGACTTTGTTTTAGAGAAGTTACCTAAATTTTTCTCACTCAAATATGATACAGGTATGTATATTCCAAGTAGATGCCTAAAAATCTAATATATTACTTTTAGAAATGTCTAAATACACATTATATTCTCAATGTAGTTAGTATGTAGTATTTCTGTAGTCATTTACTTATTGATTGATATTCATTATTGTCCCAGAGTGTGACCATTCTAACATGCTACAATAAAGAACCAACATCCTCATACAATAATGATCAATAGGACACATTCCCAAAATGTAACCTACTGATAATTTAGGATATTTGGTTATTTTATATTGCTATCAGCTACTTTATAGTAGTGTCACAGAATAAAATAGAAGAAAAAAAGCATAAAAAATGAATAATATTACATTGTGTTTATAATATTCAATCTTGTCCTTTCTGATTTAACATACAGACTTGTCACACTCAAGTCCACTTATTTTAAAATGATAGGCTTTTAAATATTGATCTTTATAACTTATGTATTTTTTAGTTTGGCATAGAAGATAAACTATACTCATCAATTTTTCCTCAAAGTCCTCAATAAACCATGACTTACTGTCTATTACAACTGTCAGTATTCTAGTTAAGTAACTAGCTAGGCCTGGAAAAATGTAAATAGCTCTCTTTAATCAAATCCACTTAATCCATCCTCTCATTATATATATCTCATTTGGATTTTAACTAAGTCTCTGTGTTAACTTCTTTGTTGATAGTTTATGTTAACAATGACTACACAATATAAGACTGAGATTCAATTTTGCAAAAAAAATTGCTATGTGCAAGGGACATAATAGTATCTAGATATGGTCCTTGTGCACATGGGCTTAAACTCTTTTGGAGAAGACAACCAATAATCAACTGCATATATGTGTTATTTTGTATGTGTGGGAGAATTGTGTGTGCGTGTAGGCCAGAGGTGCAGGACGTGAGAAGATTTACCAGAGACAGAGTAGGGAGCAGGACAGGCAAATTTTACCAAAATAGACTGATGAGGAGAACAGTGGGTGAGACAGGAAAGGTCTGCTCTGCCATAAGTGGGTCAGCTCCTTGGTCAGGGATGGAACCCAGTCTACAGTGGTGACAGTGCTGAGACTTAACCCCTAGGACACCAGGGAGGCCGCTTTAAGTGTTAAATTGTAACTGCAAGATGAAATTTAGTTTCAATCTGTTTTTTAACTTTGATACTACTTTTTATACGTATTATCCTAGAAATAATCTTTGAAGGTATTTGAGAATGGGATAAATGTGGATAAGGCTAAGGAAGGGGATATTTAAAATAAATAAAATTTTGAAAAATGAAAAGATACAAATACAAAAGCTATTTGGCAAACAATAAACTAGTGAATAACAGTAGATAGCAACAACACCACCCAACTCTTTCCATGTGGCAGGAAATGTTTTTAACGCCTTACATATATTAGCGTATTAATTCCTCAAGAAGATACTTCACCAAAAAAGGCAACAGAGTCACATGTTGAATACTGTTTGAATCCAACTGAGATGATACATGAAAAATATACTGTGAATTATGATCTTAATGATAAAGGGGTCATTAGTGAGCTTAGCAAAATACCACTTGTATGATGAAAGAGAAGACTGATAAGAGACATCATAATGACTTCTTTTAGATCCTGAAATTTGCTTGATAGTAAGAGTTTCTAAGAGACAAGTCCTGCTAAATGAACCATTTGCCAAGTAATGCTCTTACTAGAAATTGGTTATGAAAATAAACCTGATAACATTTGATGCCCTGTTAAAAAAAGATTGTATAAAAATACATACTATTGATAGCAAAATGGTAATATAAAATTGATGCAGTACAGAGAAATATAAGAAGATATATAATCTGACAGAAACAGTAGTGTCACTGAAGTAATAAAAATGTGATACATTGTAATTAGATTCAAATGATAAATGCTGATACCAGCTAAAAAAACCTATTAAGCCTGTTAAGACAAGATTTATCTGAGAAATGGCCTTAGTACCCTTTTGGGATTACTATGAAACCTTAAGTCTCACAAATAGTCTTGATTGTCAAATGGAAGTGGTTTATCAAATGTAATGGATCATCATATCTGCTGTTCTAATTTCTTCAGGCCATGGGATCCCACAAGTAACCAAAAGAGAAAATACCTATCCTGAATTCATTTTACTGTCACAGACTATAATGTTGATTTAAAAAAAAAAATTCTAATTATCATTTCCAACTCTCATATTAAGAATTTAAATGATTAATGCTAATAAACCTTGGCTGTAACCATAGTTCACAATTGACCAAAAGTTATTTTTCCCAAGAAAAACATTATCTAAATTACAATTTCCTAGAGGAATTCTAATAATAATTCATTTCAGTCCCCTGCTTAACCAAAAATAAGGTTGTAAACTCAAAATTGAATGAGATTTATGTGTCACTCAGTTATGCTTGTAAATAAACCTAGATCACTAATTTTCTAGTAGTTCTGAGTTGACAGAATTATGGTAGTCTCTTCAATCTGTCTCACTTTGATGTTCTCCTTATTCTCTTCTTTTCTTCACATTATTGATGGCCCAGGTGTTCTGAGAATATTACTAACTTTAGATTTACAGTTACAGCTGATGGTGGAAAAGAAAAAGATAAATTCTATAATTCTATAACTTTTTATATCTTAAAGTGCTTTTTTAAACTATCAAACTCAAGATACTCTATCAGTGTCTCCTTTTGAGGAGTAGTAGATAACAAATTCATTTTTAACAACTTGAGTAGCATTTAAAACCACACAGATGGTCAGTCTAACCTCTCTCTCAAAACTGATCTCTCACTATGCCTGTGCATGTATGTTGCCCTCCTGATAAATGAGAAAATAATTATTTTCTGACACTGCCTCACTATTACTGCCTAACAAAAAGCCCGTTGCTTATTTAGTCTTGTTCATGTGCTTGATACCAAGCACTGTGCTCAGTATTGGAGCTTCAGAATGTATTCAAAATTAGTATGGTGGAATATTTTGGTGAAAACAAGGAAGTTGCTGATTACAATATAATTTGATAGGATTTTTCTCTCTCCCAAGACATCCTTGCCTCATTTCAGCAGCAAATGTAGTAAGCATTTCTTAGAACCAACTTGAAATGGAGGTTTTTACCTTTCTATATAGAATACCCATGAAGTTATGACGTGACTAAATTACTTCCGGAGGGCACTCAGTACCAGATTGTGCATCCTCAGTGGTAGCCTAGCATGCTGTTCTGTGCTTTATAAACATTCAAATATTTCTTGTAATAGTCAGACAGATGTTTTTAATGTTGTAATAGTGAAGCATAATAGGATGATCTCTGCTATCTTCCCTTTAGAAATATACGGATGCTTATTTTAATGCCATTACTCTGATTTTTAACGAAAAGCATGCCTTTTACAAACTTGAAGTCAGTATTTGTAGGTAAATGCAAAAATTCACCTGTTTCGTGAAGTGTGTACTAGTCTAGAATGTTGGTTGGTTTTGCTTTTATTCCCCAACCCCATTATTGTAGTCTTCATGTTTTAGTGGTGACTTTCTTCCCATTCGTAGTTTCTGTGTAGGGAATCCTGGCTTCCTGGAATTCTCTGTCCTTTCCAGAACCACATCACTGCTAAAGAAATACTCACTGGACTTCAATCCTGCTTCAGCCTCCCTCCATGAGGAAGCTGACCCACCTGGCTCATGTCGTGAGTAAGCAGCCTCCAACGCTTAGAAATATTGATACTTCACTGATATCAACTCTTGTCTGAATATGAATGATTGTTAACCTGGGCATCTGCTACAGAATTTCTTCACTCCAGTTTCTTGACGAACAGAATAACATTGAGTTATAAATAAATCAGAAGTGAGAAATGTTATTCCAGGAGGACTTTCTGAAGCTATGCAATCATTTTGTCTTAACTTTAACTTTGGGCGAGGCAAACTAGAATTCTAGAAATTCCTTTATTTGAACTATGGGCTATCATTGGCCTCATTTAACATATGAAAACCTTAGGAAAATTGCATTTTAACATACTTTATGGGTATAATTAAGGGTTGACACTGTTCAACTATCTCTTTTATTGGGACAGATGGCAGCAATATCCCATCTGTCAGTAAGTCTGTGTTTTTTTTTTATATAACAACTTTTCTTTGATCTCACAAAGGCTGTAGTAAAGTCTAATTGTCAAGGGTGGATGCTTTGAAGTCAGACATCCACAGTTCAAATCTTGTGGCCACCACTTGTATGTTGAGGACTTTATTTCCTCCTAGGTAAAATGAATGGAAAAGCACTTCTGATCCCAGTATAGAAATATTAAATGATTCCAAGCATAAGAAAAACTCTGGAAAAGAGTAGGTATTCCCTGTTAACTCTAATTCTTAAGGGAATGATATAATTTAAAACTTTTTTTTTTCTAACTCCTAGAGAGTAAAACCAATGGATACAATTGAATGGGTACAAAGAGTTCTACTTATTTTTCTGTTTTTATTCTCCATTTGCAATTCATAAATTTTGCATACAACTGAGTGTGATTGTATGCCCCAGATATCCTTGATAGAATTAGGCAGCTTAACAATGTGCATATGAAAAATATACTTTGATTTAAATCTTTAGTTACTTGACAAAATCTTTGGAATTCTATAGCAATGACAAGTAGTAGTAAGGTTTTAGGAAATGTCGTTCTTGACTAACACACTCACTTAGTGATAGCCCATTAAGCTATAAACATTATATACTTCCCTGTATTATTATTGTTAGTTGTCTTGCACATTTAAAAGGTCTACAAAGAGGCAGGTATTTATACTGAGTCTCTTGCCTTGAGTCCTTTTCAAATCTAATAAAAGACAGTAAATATTCTCACTTCATACTCAGGTTGGCCACCTGTTTTTTTCAGGTCATGCTTAAAAGTCAATTCCATAATTTAAAACACTTCCATGAAGGTGCAAGTAACACAAATGCAATTCAACCAGACTTAACAGTAAAGAGAAGCTTCCTATTCATATAACTTCAAAATCCAGAGCAGATGATTTTTCTAGCAAGCTTTTGAACAGGGTTTCTGCTGCTTCTGTGGTTCAGGCCTATCTTCGTTCTGACTTCCCTCATGACCTCAAAGCTATGAAAGCCATGTGCTATGTCAGTACTTGTCCATGTTATACAGACATTCCTGAATTTCTCTCTGATCACAGCTCCTTGAATAATGTGACCACTAAAGGAGTCACAGTGTCACAGGAAATGGTTGCCTTAATTGAAAGACAAAACAATCCCATTTCAGAAGCTCTGTAGAACAACATTCCACGCAAAGGGAAGGGAGGCCTTTTTTTTGGACACTAATAAAATGTTTGGGGATAGGAAATCAATCTACACATAAGTATATTTGTTTTGTTTTGTTTTACTTCTTGAGCTTACAACATAAAACCACTTATAGTAACAGATAAAGCCATTACTAGCTATGAGAACCAATGACAAACCATTGGTTATTTTATTTGACCTATTTTTAAAAACTTTTTTGCAACAGAATTTTGCTAAAAAGCTCTGTGTAGACAGTCATTCATACATACATCATTAACAAATAGTCCAGTAAATGGCGATGGTGGAGTGATGGTGAGAGTATGAAAATAACTGGAACATACATCAGTTTTGTTCAGTGATATCAAAATCTCAGAATGCCTGTCCCCGCTCCCTCCCCCACCAGAAGCATCAAAGCAATTTTATTCTACTTCACAAATTTACCCTTGAACCCTTCCTAAACTATGAGTCTTCTTTTATAATTCAGGCACAGCTATGATGATTTCAGAACAAACTTTTCTAACTTATTTTATATACATCTGTGGATGCATGTAAGTAGATGCTAAAGTATGGTACAAATCAAGAACGACCTAATAGGATTTCCTAATCATAAAACAAACGACTATTTTTAGAAATCAGGCTTCTCCTATCCTTAAGGTCTGAGTTTCATAATATGAAGAAAATAAACTGACTAGTCAGCACTATAAAAAGATCTGAATTTGGGGCCTCCCTGGTGGTGCAAGAGATTGAGTGTCACACTGTGGGGCTTACACAGCCACTAAAATGCCAAGTTCAATCCCCAGTCAGGGAGGAAACCCACATGGCGCAGCAGATCTCTCCCGCCTTGCCTACTGTTCCCCTCAGCAATGTATTTCGGTTGATCTGCCTGTCCTGCTCCCCACTCCATCTCTGGTGAATCTTCTCACCCTCTGCGTCTCTGGCCTATATCCCAGCTCTTGCATGCATTAAAAAAAATCTCAATTTACTTTTTAAAACAAATCACTTTTCAAAGACTCAGAGTTAAGGAGCCATATATTTTAATGAGTGATTTTCTTGGTATTATTGTACATTTTGGTGGCAAAACAAAAAAATATACAACTATTTAATGATATTAAACAGGGAACTACAACTTTAAAAATAAATTAAATTGGTAATTTTTAAAAAAACATTATTTCCTTCTCTCAAATAATGAATTTGTCATACTCAGGAAGATTATGTTTCTGAATTCTACTATCGCACATAATACCATATTCAGATGCCCTTTCACCACCAATAAACACAACCAAATATAGCAAATACTAGCATACTTTTCACTAATTCTACATTCCACTTGCTCACTTCAATGTTCCAGATCACAGTCTGCTTCCAATAAACACATGATATCAGGGTCTCCACTTATTCACTTGTAATATTTCAACTTTAAATTCCATTCCTGGAATAAAGATATTAACTATGGGATTCTTTCTTCTCCATATCACTGATTAAATGACATATATAGTGAAAATTTATATTCAATCCTCTTTTTACAACAGCAAACTTATCATGTAATTGCAGAATATTATAGAATTTTCTGATAAGTGGCTAGCTACTTTATGGAACCTCATAATCCAGAAAGAATTTAAGTGGACACATATTTTAATCCTCTTCTATTTACTTGATTGTAATATTATTTTTAGGTATAGATAAACCATACAGAAAAGCACTGGCTATGTTTTATATGATTGTAGTTAGTTTTGTACAGTATTTGTGTTGCTATGTTGGACAAATAATACAATTAGCATTTATTCATGCTAATTTGATTTGAACTTCTGTTTAGATTGCCTTCTGATTTTTTATAACCACTAAAGATCAAATTATTATGAAATAACTGCTAAATTTGTCAAAAAACTAAACAGAGTTCAATCCTCGTCTTAAGAGTTTTAATCCTAATTCCTTTGAGTGAATTAATTTTTATTCTATTGGTACTCTATTTAAATTGTATTCTCGTTCATTAAATAAAACTGATTTTTAAAAGATTAATCTCATGTTAAAATATTAATTTAATATTAGTAAGCAATATGATCTATAAGGATCTCTTTTTTGTGGTGAGGGAAACTTAAGTAGGTAGGCAAACACAGGTCAACTTGTAAAATGTATTCATCTTCATAATATAAAATTGAGGAAAAGATTTTTATATTATTTTTCTTATTTTCAATTTTAAAAGAGCAATCTTCTGATTATACTTAATATTATATGGCGTTAGAGCTAATTTAAAGTTATTTTTAAAAAACTATTTGATTTTTCCTGCAGGCACTTTTGCTTTACATGTGGTAAGCAGCTGTTCTAAGTAGGTGTTAGTCACGTGATAAGAGGAGCTGAACCTGTAACTCACTTCCACTCAGTAATTTCCAAAGCACAGCTGGAATAAACAATATTTATGGAGGGTTGCCAGTTACTATCCTTTACTTAGTACTTAAAATTTTTTTCTTGAATAGAGCACCACTTGAGAATTTAGCACCTGGTTGAATGCAATGAGCACTCCTATCTCAATAAAATTGTTTTTATTCTATTTTATGCTGATGTCATGTCAATATTTAAAGGGACCTCATAAGAAACATCTTTGTGGAACTGTTTCTTCTCTTAGAGGATAACTGAAGGTGACCTTTATATTTTGTCTTTTTATAAATAGTTCCATTAGAGAAATTTGTTTCTGTCTCTGTCTCAAAGTTGGGCATGATTGTTCATTTCCAGAGATACTGATATAAATGTGATCTGTATTTATTTCATTAAAGTTAACCTGATAGGGCCTCCCTGGTGGCACAGTGGGTTAAGCAACGCACTATGAAGCAAATCGCAGCCACTGCAGCATGAGTTCAATCCCTGCCTCCAGCCAAGGAGGGGATCCACATGGTACAGCAGACCTCTCCTGCTGTGCCCGCTGCTCCCCTGAGCAGTGTGTTTCAGTCAGTCTGCCTGTTCTGCTCCCCACTCTGTCTGGTGAATCCTCTCACCTCCCTGACTCTGGCCTGTACCCCAGCTCTTGTATGCATAAATATTTTTAAAAAAATAATAACATAAAGTTAACCTGATAACTGAATATTTGTATACATTCATGCATTCAACAAATATTTTTTGATCTTTTATTAAGTACTAAATTTTGGTGCTAGGGATGCAGCAATGAAAGCAATAGATGAAATCATTCCTATAAGCAACCAGTTTTCATTCTTGTTAGTAGACCTGTTCCATCTTATATACATACATGTATACATATAAACATATCTATAATAATAATCATATCTATAATAATCCATAGAGACTGACAATCCCCTAGTTCTTTAGAACAAGTCATAAGACTGGAAAAATCTGGTGTCCCATTTTAAAAGTTGTCAGGTAGGATGTATTCTTTCTAACTTGAGAGGTTCAGTCTTTTTGTTCTATTCACACTTTTGACTGCTTGAGTGAGGCCACCCACTCTATGGAGGGAAATCTGCTTTACTCATTCTATTGATTTAAATCTTCAATCTTATTACCCACACTCCCCCACCCAAAAGCTTACAGATATATACAATCAAATTGACACATAAAATCAACCATCACAACACTTAAGAATCAAAGCCTATGACTTCTCAGATTTTCCCTTGAGTTCCAGATTCACATATCCATCTTCCTACCAAGTGTATCTATCCTCTTGGATATTAACATGGATTGAAACAAATAGAATCAAAAAACAAACAAAAGTCCTTACTCCAAACTCTGGAATGCCAGAAAAGGGTTCCTGCCTCACTCAGTGATGGCACCACAACTTGCCCAGTCGCCCAGAGCAGCAGATAATGGGCAAAGCTTCTGAATCATTCCTCATGCATCTATTTCTCAAAGCCCTTATTAAATGTGATGATGATTATGGCAATGCCCATATTTTCCATTATTTTTTCCATCAATGCATTCTTTATTGACAACAGAAACACTATAAACTTATTACAACAAGCCAATCTGATCATTTTAACTCCACCCCTCATTAACTAAATATTCTTTAATAGCTGCCTATACCCTACAAAATAAAGGACATTATTCTTAGTGTAAAATAAAGAACCTTTCATAAAGTCTGTGTCTCCCATCTCATCTCTCATCATGATGCACTCAAGCTATTTGAATCAGCCATATGAAAAGGCCATAGACTCTTTGTATTTCTCTGAATGGACCAAATTTTTCTGCCTCCATTTCTTCACATAGGAAATTTTCTCAGCTTGCCCTTTTCCAGACTTTTATTCATTCATTTTTATCTTTCAGAACCCATTCAAATACCATTTCTTCCCAGAATTCTTCTCCTTGAACCTTTAAATCTGAGCTAGATGAATAACACTCAGTGATTAATTCCATTAGCACTTTTTATATTCTGTGATAACCATCTGTTTATGTTTTCATTGCCACCTCTGCTGCAGTGTCCTTTGAGCAGGAACTATCTGCCTGAACTTCACATATAAATCACCAAGCATAGAACCTGATACACACTAGACATGCAAATATTCTGGAAGGAAAGAAGAAACAGAAGGACTAGTTGAAAAAAAGATATAATTTAAAGTTCATAGGTAAGTTGATAAGTATCTGGAATTATAACTCAGTGTTGCAACTGGGAAGTTCATGACTTCTTAGGGTTTATAACCAAAAAAAATCCAAAGAAACAAATCATGATATGAAGAATGGAAGAAATTTCTCTTCCTCCAAGCAGTAATATTCCCTGTGAATAATTGCATCAGATCAGCAATTTCGATTCTTCTATCCAATAAAAGAACCAGTGTCACTTCCTGAATAGTGCTAATAATTTCTTTGTTCCAATGGGAAAAGGTCTAACAGTATACCAAGATTCCAGAAAAAAAGTAGCACTTAAATGACTTAACTTATGTTGGGCAAGAATTTGCTTTGTGCTTTAATTGTTTCCCTACCAACTATTGTTCTAGGGGGAACCTGAAACTTAGTGGTAAACAACAGTCAATATCCCGAAATTTATCTCACCCTTCATAATAACATGGAAGTCAATTAAGCAGTTGATGCAAATCATACACAATTTTCAAAAATGACTGAAAATAATTTTCCAGGAAAAAAGTTCTAGACACTTAAAATTACACAGTAGATACCCAGAAGTCATTTTATTCTATTCCTTTGATCATTTTAGATTAAATTTGCTTTTTATTAAGTACCAGCATTCAAGATAAAATGTTAAAAAAAATCAATGATCAAATCAGTATCAATATTAGAGTTTTAAAAAAAAAGGAAAAAAAAACCCTCCAAACTTGCAGCTAAAAATCACAAGCATTATCTTGTATTTTCTGTACCATAGAAAACTGGAAGAGACTTTCTGAAAGGGTATGGCTGTCTTTCATGGAGGTTCAGGCAAAAGGATCACTAGGACTGCAGTTATCTGAAGGCTTGACTAGGACTTGGAAATCCACCATTAAGGTTGTTCATTCATCTATTTTGGGACTAGTTCTTTGTTGACTGTCTGCAAGAGCTCTCCATTCCTTGCTCTATAAACATCCTCACTGGGCTGCTTGAGGGTTTCTTTAGGGCACTTTATGAGAGTGATAGAAAGAGTAAGGAGGAAATGTAATATATTTTATGATCTATTATAAAAAAATGACATGTAGTCATTTTTGCTATATTCTACTCATTAGAAGCAAGTCTAAGTTCGTTCTGCAAACGAAGCTGAATTAAGTCCCACCTTTAAAAAGAAGATGTGTCAAAGAATTTATAGACATATTTTAAGGCCAGTACACATGGAGAATATTAAGACAAGATTGGTTTTCTACTTTATATGCACAACATTTCAGTTTCATTACTTGGACTGAAAAAATGAACAAATGATAACATTCATTCTATGGAGACACTCAGACTTCAAAGTGACCTTTGGAATAAGCTTCTCTGTAAGTGTGTGTGTGCCACTATATACACTGAGAGTAGAAGAAATTGCACAGCTATTTCCACTCTATCCTCAGACTTTAAAAAAAAGAGAAGAAGAAGCTGAGCTATTCAATTGTCTTCCCCATTACTTTGAGAGTTTAAAATTTCTGGGTGAGAAGCTAGTCATTTGATGGAGAACTTTTGAATCAAGTTTTCAGCTGACATACCCAGCAGAATGGCAGGAGGCTAGCAACACTGAGGTTAAGCTTTTAGCTACACTCTAAGTCCTTATTTTGGTCAAATGATTTAAGCAGTACGGTTGTTGACCACCCATTTATCTTGCTCTTGGAGATATTTTGGCCATTTTCAAGCTCTCCACTATTCAAGGTCCCCGGCTGAAACACTAACCTTCGCCACTCATTACAGCAATTGTGTACTTTTTATTTCCTGGCTATTCCCTGTTGTCTCAGGATCTCTCATCCCCAGCAGTTTTGAGGAGCTCAGTTCTGTAATAGCATCTCCTTCAGGCCCTCCAGAGAACAGAACTAGCTATTGGATTTACTAGCTTAATGTGGTATTCACTCTGTGACCCTCACTGTGTGTCAAAATCTCATGCCGCTTTTTCCTTCTGCCTCTGTCACAGTGTCTGACTTTTACCTTGGTTAGTACAGGTCTTCACTTGTTCCAAGGATCCAAGAAGTTAGAAACTTCAAAGTTAATTCTCACAGCATCTATCTCCTAGAACCCTTGTCAGGCTATTATAGCTCATAGCACAGGAAAGTGGTTCCTTATTGAAAAACTATCTCTAAACTAGTTTTGTTACCCTTCATACAACATTCTTAAGATATACTGATGTATATTCTATACCATTGCTTCATATCAGGTCTCAATATCCTTCGACATGAGATCCCTTTCCTCCTTTTAGCATGGACTAATCTCACCAGCCAACTTTATTTTGTAAATTTACCTTTGTTATTGGTCTGGCAGCCAAAAATGTAGAGTTGGTCCTGAGGAGCAAAGAGTTCTCTCTACAAGACAGAGGCCTCAGTTGCAGCATCAAATAAGGGAGGAGAATTTGTCTATTTGGAAAAAATTGGTTACTTTTGTAGGCACACAGGTCTTTAAAGGAAGATGGAGATTTAAAACTTTCAGTGAATCAACCTAGGTATCTCTACCTCAAATCCCAGAAACCCATTCATAGGCAACAATGGGCTGACTTCAACAGAGCAGACATGAATTTTAAAATTAATTTAGATCTCCAGGGGCCTCCCGGGTGGCGCAAGGGGTTGAGCACTGCACTATGAAGCATCTGTAGCCACTGCAGCATGAGTTTGATCCTAGGCCAGGGAGGGGACCCACATGGCACAGCTGACCTCTCCTGCCTCAATGTGCACTGCTCCTCTCAGCAGTGTACTTCAGTCAATCTGCCTGTTCTGCTCCCCACTCTGTCTCTGGTGAATCCTCTCATCCCCACACCACACTTTATGGTGGCCGCAGTTTGTAGCTTAAATCAATAAATCTTTAAAAAATATTTTTAAAATTTTAGATCTTCACTTCTTTTTAAGCAAATGTTAGATCCTTTACTTGGCTTATTTTAGCGGAATTACCCAAGACTATTTGTGCTTTCACACTTGTATTAAATTGGTGACAAATAAATCTCAAACACATTTCACATGGACTGGAATAATAATAAAAAAAATACAAAGAAGTTGTTTAAGTGAAAGAAATCAGAAATATAGTAGGTACTAGGGGGAGATAAGTCAAATGGACCAAAGTGTGAAGGGCTTTGATTAATAGAGAAATGAGTTTGGGCTTTATTTAGAATCGATAGGGAATTTAAGTTGAGGATAACAAATTTTTAAAGTTGAAGATGGCATACTTTTTACTGATATTGTAAAATTTAATCTATTGATAGCTTTCATTTTACGACACATTTTTTTCATATTTTACAAAATATTTCCAATACTGTACCTTCTCCATTTTCTTTTTATTTGCATGGTTCATACATTGCTATTTCCTTTCATAGTAGAAAAATAGAATTGAGTGCCTGGTTGGCTTTTAAAAAAGGAATTTGCATAGAAACAGCCTACTAGGAACAACATAGTTGACAGCTTTGAATAAGCAATAATGTGATGATTTTCATATTGTTCTCCAATTATCTGAGAAGTGTAAAAAACATTACTCGAGTCATTAAAGATAGAATGAGCACTGGGGAATTAATTCTAGGCTGAAAATGTTTCCATTGGCAGAAAGCTGGAACTATTGATCTCATAATTATGTAACTCCTCATTTCTATTTAGCTAAACTTTATTTAAATTAATATGACTTTTGCCTATTCTCTTGGAATACCAAACTCTGAAGGCATTTGGGAGCTACACAGTATACTCTAACAGAGCACTTCATGAATATCTACATCTTCTGATTCTGCTTTTAGTTCAGGATGTGCTGATATAACTTCCTATAATTTCACCTCTGCTTTACTTGGGAATATGATGACAATCAGCAGTTTCTAAAATCTACTTTCTAAATGGTAAAAAAAAAGGTGGTATTTTGACATTAAGTATAAGAGAGTAAATGATTCTCATAACTTGGACCAGAGCGTGACTAGTTGAAACATCTTGACAACTTCTCTGCTCCCTTTATATTTATTAATAATAACTCCATGCATGCCAGAAGAAGGTTTCAGGTTTGTTGCTCCCCAGATATACCCCCAAAGGGAAGACAATCTGCTCGCATAGTAACATGGAAGTTTTAAAATGAGAACTTGTCTGTTCTAGTATATCAGCAAGAAAATAACTTGTGTGATAGCATTTCACTCTGAAGAATCAGGATATAACTTGGAGATGAAATTGAAACTTCAAAGAATGAAAGCCTACAGGAAGGATGGTGTGAGTGAGAAATCTACCAAGAACATAGAAAATTATTTGATAGCAAGATGGTCAGAAATAGTAAGAAATATTTGTGTCATCCGTAAGATAGTAAGTGAGCTCCTAATCAACAATTATCAAGATGTCATAATCTTTTCTACAGATGTTTTTATCCTCTGGGCACAGAGACAGAGACACACTTAAACTGTATGGTGTTATGCAGCCTATGAAACACTGCATATGTTTATCTCATTTGATCATAATGAAAACCCCATAAGAGAGAAAGACAAGGGAGAATTTCACTGCATGTGGATGTGAATACTGAAATAAAGCAGTTTATCCACAACAAAATAAGAAATTGGCAACAGAATCAATACAGAACCTAAACTACCTCTTATAAGCTGTGCTAATTTCAATCTCTCATAGTTGAGGGGTTAGCTATGGCTAGCTATTTGAGTGAGTTGAATTATAAGTTGGTAGAAACCACATAGTTCAGATTTTTTTTCTTCTTATACTGTTGAATTAACTCTTTAAGGAAATATGTGATGCTTTTGATTATATTTCTCTTTTCAAGATCAGACACACAAAAGTTGAATCAAAAATGCCCAACTTAAAGTGAAAAACCTCCACAGAGCAAATTACCTATGTATATTCTTACCAAATTGTGAATATAATCATAAATTGAATGAGGAATATTTTCAAAATATGTAAGTGTAATTAGGACAGTAAAGGGGATAGCTTTTCTGAAAGGAGAAGAAGAAATATAGCAATCAAGTACAAGGTATTTTGCTTGAGGGGGAAAAGATGTTATTGGGATGAGAGCAATTTGAATAGAGAATTTCCATTATACATATTAAATATTATTGCAGTGACATAAAATCGCATAAGATAGTGGTATACTGAGAATGGTCTTAGAGAAAGTAAATGTGACAAAACTGTTCAATAATAAGTCCAGGAAAGGGATGGATCATATTGGGTGTTCTTATTCATTATTCTTTCAACTTTTCTGTTAGTATAAAATCTTTCCACATAATTTCAAATAATTTTTGTTGTTTCAAACTAGAAACACCACAATAGACATTTTCCCTAAACCATTACCCAAAAATAAATAAATAGAATAAAAGGAGAGAAAAAAGGGCTATCTCTACATTTATTAGTTCCATATCTAGTTAAATTTCAGCCATTTTTCAAGACTCCATTGCAGCACCACAGAAACCATAAATAAAGGCCCATGTCTTCTTGTATTTCCCTTTTCTTTTTTCTTAACATTTTTAAATTTATTTATGCATACAAGAACTGGGGTACAGGCCAGAGGTGCGGGAGGTGAGAGGATTCACCAGAGACAGAGTGGGGAGCAGAACAGGCAGACGGACTGAAACACATTGCTGAGGGGAGCAGTGGGTGAGACAGGAGAGGTCTGTTGTGCCATGTGGGTCTTTTTCCAAGGATCAAAATTGTGCCACAGTGACTATCAATAGTTTAATAATGCTAAGACTATAACTCCAGCACTGACAGGAAGGTCCTCTTTCCATTTTCTTTTCTACCTCAGGACTCTCTGTCATCTCATGACAGTCCAAAGGTTATTGGGCATGAATTGAAGTGGTTAAAAGCTATGTTTCTAGCTACTGTTGCTGCAGAAATTTTGAATGTTCTAAACAGATATTTCTGGCTTGAAACTAATCTTCATCTTCGTAAAAGCCCACAGCATTTTTTTAGCTCCATTCATTATGCTTGGGATAATTTGTTTTGTATCTGAAGGACAAAAATGGGGAAAGTCCACAAAAAAGGGAAGGGGAAAATGACTAGTGGGCTCTGTTACCTGTTCCTTCTTTGGTCCTCTAGTGAGAACTTTAAAAGTACCAACTGCTAAAATGCACAAGTTTTTGAAACTCACTACAGAATATTTGTATCTCCAGGAAGAAGGAAGACACAGGTCAAGAGAGGAGTGACACAGATGGTGAAGGGCCCTCCTTTGCTTCTAAATAGAACACAGCACTCATCGGCATCATGAATTCAGGGAACATGGAGAGGCAGCACTGGACCTGACCAGCGGCATGATGGGTGAGGCTTATAAGTAACTCTTTAGGTAAAGGGTAGAGACTAATGAAAATCTGAGCAAAAGAGGAAACACAGGGTGATGTGACCACAGGAAACAGAACATTCTGGCACATGTAAGAGGATCCTTTGTGGTCTCCTCTGCAGAGGTCCTGCCATCATTTTGGGGTAGGGTGAATACAGACCAAACCTGTGTGGAACAGAGATGTCACAGCAAGAACCATGTTCCTGAACAATGCTGGAGTTTATATTTAACTCAGGTTTCTAATAGTAAGTTGTTCTTCCCACCAAAATAAATTCCTCGTGTCCTCATAACAAGAGAATGCAGAGAATGGACCCTGCTCGGTAAAATGTGCCCATGTTAAGACTGAAATGCACCACAGACTCTAGTAAGTTTGGGAAGCTAGAGAACTGCAGCCCCCAAAGACGTTAATATAAACAAATTCAGGAAGCACTCATTATCTACCTGAACATACTTAAAGGAAGAAAATCGTCCCAAATGCATCACTGCTAAAGGCTCTTTAAATAGACTGCAGTTGGAACAGCTGAAAAGTCACAAAGAAAAGGCCTCTGGAGTTACAAGTAAGAGTCTCAAAGCAAAAGACTAACATCCTAGAAGAGAGAGAAACCTAGAACATGACAGAACATAACCAAAAACCAGAAATGCAGCTCTTCTTTGAAAAGCAGTAAAACACATGACCTAGGAGTTAAGAAAGAGCCTGTACAGTCACACTTCCTGGTTTTGAAACCCAGCTCTGGCATCTTCCATCTATGTGGCCTCAGAAAAGTTGAGTAAGATTTTAGGGCCTCAGATTCTCTGTTTGGTTTGTTATGAAAAATAAAGGAATTAATTTTTCTAAACAATCTCTGGCACATAGTAAGACCCCAAAATGACTGCTCTTATAAAATACTAAATATGGATCTGTCATAGAAACAGCAAAAAGATTGCTGACTCTCAGATCTAGGACACCAGGGAGGAACACAAACAAGCCAGCAGAGGAAAATAAAGCATAACCACAGCGCCACCTCCTGGAAAAGTAAACGTAATTTAAATCTCTAAGTTGCTGCTCTAGATTTTCAAAAATAAATAAAACAGGAAAATTTGAAGTAGTAAAATGGGTAGACAAAAAAAAATGTGTGCATATGCATATATATGTTTATATATGTATATACATATATTTGTGTGTGTATAACATAGCAACTTGAAATTTCAAGGAAAATTATATCAAAATGAGAAAAAAGCTATTGAGAATCTCACCACAAAGATGTAGAAGATTTATCCCAGTAAATAGAATACAAGAATGTTATCATCAAGAAACACAAAGAGAGAGAAAAAAATCTCAGAAAGGAAAGTCAAAGATCTCAGAAAAGCTAAACAAAGATATAAGAAACAAGACCAATGAGCTCAGAAGAATTAGCTACAGGTAGAAATTGAAGCTTTAGCTAAGAAAATAGATTCAGAATGTAAAGAACTCAACAAATGGAATCAAGACCACAGAGAACTCTGTGGATGAGAATACACTAAATAGAGGGTGGATCAGTGAGTCTGAACATAACAATACACAAACAACTCAGAGGGAAGGAAAGAGTAATAGGATGTAAAAAAAAATGAAGAAACCAAATGAAACTATCTGATCCCAAGAGTTTATCAAACTTCATTCCATATAATAGCTTTCCATTTCTCAAATTGTATAAACCAATAATCTCTATAGCTAAATTTAGAACAGCAACTTATTAATGTGAGAAATACACACATGATTTTGCATGCATTATCATAATAATCATACCACCTTTAATGGATTTACATGAATAAAACACTCCCAATTTTGGACCTTAATGGGTTGATTTCTGTGTTTTGTTACTGGTGTTACCTCTGTGTTTTCTATTGGATCAGTTATTCTAAAAAGTCTAAAATTTGGAATATGGTTATATCACCTTATTATTAAAAGATAGTGGACATTTTTTTCTGTACAGTAACAATTCCTCACTTTTTAACAGGCAAATCATGCTCCTGAGAAATTCTAGCCAGTAAGAAAAGAATATGTCTAGGGAGGTAGGAAATTTGCATAAATTGCCTAGGCTTCCAAGTTGATAGCTGAGGCCAATTTCATGAATTTAAATTTTTTTTTCAAGTTTATGAACTAATAGAATAACCAGGGCTAATTTTATTTTTTAAGTTATATTTTTATTTATGTATACAAGAACTGGGGTGTAGGCCAAAGGTATGGTTGGTGAGAGGACTCACCAGGGACAGAGCAGGGAGCAGAACAGGCAGTTCCATTGAAATACAATGCTGAGGGGAACAGCAGGGGAGACAGGAGAGGTCTGCTGTGCCATGTGGGTTAGCTCCCTGGTCTGGGATTGAACTCATGTAGCAGTTGCTGGTGAAAACTTAATAGTGTTGAGACTATAACCCCTGTGCCACCAAAGAAGCCCTCAAAGGCTAATTTTCAAACAACACTGTGTGTATATATGAGCTTGAGTAAAATCTATGCAAGATTGGGTGGTTTATGCTAAATTAAGCTGTGTTTGCAAAATAGAGTAAACTTACTGTCTATTTTGGAACTTATTTAATTGGATTTGCACTCACAAGGGCTAGATCAAGTTGAAAAGTCTTCCAAATTCACTTTGGGGGTGAGATTGTCAAATTTTACACAGCTTTCATCATCAATTATAGTCCTGTGGGGGTTCCTTCTCATCTTTTCACACTTTAATGGTTCAGGGTTTCGTCCTCAAAACTATTCTGTGCTTATACTCCCTCACTTTGATCACTTGCAATATCCACAACCAAAACCTCAATGCTTAATTTTCAAAATAGATCCAAAATTCAAACATTTCTCACAATGTTCATTGCTACACTCCTGTGTGTGATCTCTCACCTAGGTCATTGCAGTGGCCTCTTTACTCACAGTGCTGATTTCCCAGGCTCCCCTACATTCTATTCTCACCACAGTAGGTACAATTTTACTGTGGCCAACAAGGCTCCCATATGATCTAGATTTTCCTGCCTACCCTGACATTGTCTTCCACTATTCTTTATGCCACATCTTTTACATCAGTCACACTGGCCTCCTTGCTGTGGGTCATATAAAGCACACTTAACACAGAATATCTGAGTCTGCTATTATCTCTTTCTGAACCATTCCCCCAGCAGATACGTACCCCACTACTCCCTTGCCTCCTTTAGGCATTTGCTCAGTTGTCACTTCTTAAGAGATCTGTTTTAGCAATCCTGGTTGTAATTGAAATCTCCCTTTTTCTGTATTATTTTTCCTCCATGCCTTCTATTAAATCTGCACAAGCTACCCCATGTATTTTATTGTCATATTGCCTATCTCCCTCCACTAGAATGAAAGTTTCATGAGCACAGGATTCCTGTGAGTGTTGGTGCACTATACCATACTCAGCATCCAGGAATTCAATAAATGCACATTGAATTAAAGGATATAGGTAAAAACAAACTAAACATTGAATAGGTCACAATCATGGATTAATGTATTTCTGCATATGTAACAAAACTTTTTAAAAGCACCATTAGGGCAACTGTGTTTGGTGATAAAGTATTATAAATCAATTAGAGTTTTTGCACTTCTGTAAGAATATCTAATGACACAGGAAAAAAAAGAAAAAAAAGAATATTTAATGACACAGGGGAATGAGTCTGTATTACTTTTAAAGTCCCTTCTACAGTTATAACATATCCCACCTATAAAACCACAGCCAACAAACACATTTTGGCAGAGACTACTAATTACCCATTTCCTACTGATATATGCCTATAGTAGTATTTTTTAAAGATTTTTTATGGTAGTATGTAGACTCTATACTAGTAAATATTTTGGTTGAACATGTGATCTCTTAGACAAAGACCCTATTTCATTTTTCCCAGCTTGCTTTTCACTTTGAGTAATGCATGCAAATAGTCTTGAAAACAGGGTGGGCGTAGGTATATCCCTGTATCATTTAAGTATAAGTAGTCCTTTAAAAAAATGGACACACTCCCACATTTGTCTCCCATCTTTCACTGGTTAGGATAAAGATATTTGGTGAACCATCTTATCCTCCACATTGACTACAGAGAACACCTAAACAGAGCACAAATACATGATGTGAAGACCCTGCCTCGCCAATTTTTTTTTTTTTTTTTAAGATTTACTTACTTATGCATACAAGAGCTAGGGTACAGGCCAGAGTGTAGGGAGGTGAGAGGACTCACCAGAGACAGAGTGAGGAACAGAACAGGCAGATCTACTGAAGTACACTGCTGAGGGGAGCAGCAGGTGCTACCAAGTCTACTACTCTGGATCATTACAAGAGAGGAATGAAATAACTAAAAATTCTCGTTTAAGTCTTTGAGAGAAATCTCACCTGACTTCTAAATAATATATAGCATTTTCATAGATAAACTAATCCTTAAAACTTTAAAATAGTAAATGTGGGGAAATTGTGGCAGAGGTTCATTTATTTAGAGGGGAAGGGTAGAAGTCAATGTCAGCTTGAATTACAGATTTAAAATATAACTTGTATTATTTACTAACTATAAGTTGCTCTACTGGGATTGTATGCACATTTTGTCATTTATTCTTTTTAATAACTTCCAAAGGTAGGTGTTACTTATATATATTTGATAGGTGAATCTGTTGGGGCTCAATGTTTACATTATTTTAAAGCATGCACTGCACGTGAGTGCTAGAGCTAAAAGGCCAATTTTATGACCATTTCTCAGTGTATGTTTCCACAGTCTGTTTTTTAGATTGGCAATGCTCTCCTTCCAGAGATCTCTGAGAATTTAAAATCAAACTAGTTCATCAAAAAATACTTAAATATTTTGTGCTCTTCCTGCTCCAGAACGGAGTTCTGCAGAAGCAATGAAATTCAAAATCCTGATGGAATAACTATCAAGTTAAGGTCGAATCTGCAATTTGAACTTGGATTTTCAGAGTAAGATATTCAACATGTCTGGACCTGAACCTGCTGTTCTAGTTTCTCCTGTAAGTTAAACCCAGTAACTGAGTTGCAAAATGCCTCCGTGAGTTACAAAAGCATTGGCATTAAGTGGAATTTGGTTACCCTAGACAGAATCCTCATTCATTTCAGCACAGTACAGTCCAAAGCAAAATCCAAATCGAAAAAACACATACACAGTTCAAATTCAATGATTCCACAGATGTGGACACACAGTAGAATCAGATTCTAATATCTTTTTTCCTGTCTAGAAAAAAGTTTAACAGTTTAATGACAATAGCAACAAAATAACCAATAAAACTAAACTAATGGTCCCAAGGCATTTACATATATGTAGTATGTGTGTATGACTGTAAGATATTATCTGTACATATATAACCTGAAAACTGGCACCCACGTCCAGGCTGAAGTGCATTCTGATTGATATCAGTGTACTGTGTGTTCAGCTACCTTCAGATCTCAGAGACAACCTGAGTACCCAAGACATTTATCCTTTGTATCTGGAAGCTTTGCACATTGATTGGTAAGAGCTCAATCTCTATCTGCTGAGAGAACTAATAAAGAGCAAAGGACCTGACTTTTTGTGTAGCTCTGCTGGCCAACACCTTGGTTTTACATCCAATTGAAAATGGAGCCTGTGGCCTTACCATGTGGCTGTATAATGGGAAGAATACTTTTCACTTTGAGCTCTAGTTCATCATTGTAGCTGCTATGTCAAGGCAAGCATTTCCTTTCCAGGCCATTAAAAAAAAAAGAAAAGAAAAAACTGTTGCATTTGATGTCTCCTATTGCTCCTATCCTCTGTCTACTTTTTCTCCAACCTCTGTTAACATTCTCAGAAGTGTCTGGTTTGCTCTAGTTCATACTAAATCAATGAAAATATTTGGGGGCTAAACTGAAGGTATAGCTATGCAAGATATTTAGACAAAATTTTCTTTCCCTTGCTGTAAATGATTATGTTATTTGAACTATATTCCAAACCCACTTTTAGTATTTATCCAAAGAGCTTAGAAAATGCAGCTTTACTGTTCCATTCTGTCTAGGGCTGTGTCTCAGTGCATCCTGTACTGCCTCCAGTAGCTCCACTGTGCCTTTTGTTCCTGTAGGTGTATGTCTGACAAATTCAAGTAAATTATTTTCTGCCTAATTCATGATTCAACATGTGTTCAGAGTAACTAAACTTTGCTAGTAAGGCAAATGATTATCTATTAAGATAATTAAGTATACAGAAAAGTTTCTAGATTCATTTTTTCTGGCAATTTTGTTTTATCTTGCTTTTTTAAATGCATATGTGTGTAGGAAGTGAGAAACAATTCTGTGTGTGCTATTAGACATATTGTTAAAAGTGAAAAAAGTTGTAGTGGATGTACAGAATGGATCAAACATTTAATGAGCATTTTTCTCACTTTTCTCAACATATTTAGGCTACTTGATAAATTTAGTATGTGTAGCTGGGTAAGTTTCTTTCTTCTTTAAGAAAAAAGAAAGCAGCCTTGTGTGAAATATCTAGAGAGATCTTAAGAATTCAATCATGTTACTATATATGAGATGCAGTGTAGCAACCTAGAAATAATATGCAAAAGGCAGTCAAAAGGATACTGCATACAAAGTACCTTGTTGGTGGTGTATCTCATATAACATTTATTATTAGTTCTCTTAATTTTTTAAAGGATGTACAACCTATTTAGACATCTGATTCATTTAGTTATAGCTGAGTTAACAACTCACTACCAAAACACTATGGCTTATAACAGAAATTACTATTTCTCTTAAGTCTCTGGACCTGTTGTATAGTTCTGCTGAGAGGCTAGGCTCAGATGCTCTCAGCAGGGTTTGTTATACATCTGCATTAGCTTATAGATAATCTGCTTAATTCTCTATAGATTATAGGCTTAATGCTCTATAATGGCCTAATACATGATTTGACTCTGCTCCATGTGGTATCTCATCCTCCAAGTTTGTTTTCATGGCAAAAGTGTCCAAGAGAGTGAATGGAAATGTGCAAGGCCTTTGGGCACTCAAATCAAAAAGTGTGATACTTCCATCACACTTCTACCACATATTTTTTCCTAAGAAAGCTATAAGTTTGGCCTAGAATTAAGGGGAAGAAAATAAATCTCACCTTTGGATGGAAAGGACTGAGAAGTTAAATTGTAAATAGCATGGCTGCAGGAAGAGTGGATAACTGGGGTCATCTTTGCAATCTATCTACTAACACATCTCTGAAATCAGACACTAATAATCATCACCATCATATATGTAAAGCTCCCACATGCTATTTTACATAAAACTAATTTTTTCCAAATGTCAAAATTCCTCAAGCTAGTTCATTCTAGGTCGGAGTCAAAGGAGCCTTGAAAGTCAAGTCCATTAAGTTCCCTAAAAAGCTAGTTTTGCCTTTGAAGGGAAAAACATGTTTTTAAGAAAATCACTATAATTAATTTCTATATAAAGTTTACTATATACCTTTTTGTAAAAGCTAAAATTCTCTGAAGTATTTCCTTTGTTAGCTCCTTGAGTAGTCGTCAAGCTGTAGTTACCAGTTGACTAAATATTTGTAACAAACCAAACATGGAGTTTAGAAATGAAATTCTAGAACTTTTGCATCTCAAATTGAAAGTGCTTCTTTATGAAAAGATTTGTCCAAGTCAGTATATTGGGAAAGTAAGTTATGTACATGTAGGTTTTCCAATGACAAGGACCTCATCTTATGTGAGTTATACCTCACCAAATGGTTTCAGTGAAAGAATGTTTGAGTTTTCACTTCTTAATACCCTTTACTGGATGAAATGCAAATGCAATTAATACCTGTAGACAAAAATCTCCTGTATACATTATAACATCATAACATGATGATTACAGCTATCCAAATTATAGTTTCTATGATTACGTAGATGAAAACTGCTTCTATTATATGATTTGTTATAAAAGTAATTTATTTCAAAGAATAATTTTCAAATTATCAAAGTATATGTATAATTGAATGGCTCCCAAATTTAGAACCTCTGGTTTATGGGGATGTCTATTCTGTCATTGTGGGTATTTCATAGATATAATAGTTTGATGTAGTCCAGTTATATTTTCTTTCATTTTCCTTGATGTTGGAGAGAAATCCACAAGGCAATACCTGAAGCCTATGTTACTGAGTGTTTGCCTGTTTTCATCTATGTATTTCTGGTTTCAAGTCTTATAGTCAAGTGTTTTATCTATCTTGAAATTTTTTTTTTGATATGGTGTGAGATAGTGATCTAGTTTCATTCTTTTGATGTGGCTATCAAGCTATCAAGTTTTCACAACACTATTTATTGAAGAGGCCCTCTAAGTTCCAATGTATATACTGCCCTCCTTTGTCATAGATTAGTTGTCCATAATAATATGATTTTATTCCCGGGTTCTCAATTCTATACCACTGGTCTGTTTTCACTCCCCTGCTATACTGTTTTGATTATTATTATTATTCTATGTTACTTCTAGCATGCACTGTAATTGTCTGTTTTTCTTTTAGGAGTTTTTGGCTTTGTTCTGCTACAATCTAGCTGAGAGTATGCAAAGGGGTATGCAGTGTGTTTGCTCTTCATGTGGCCCAACTGTCCATTCTTATCATTAAATGAGTAGACTCTAGTAGTCTCTAATATATTATTTCCTGTGATTATCTCACATTATGTTAATGCCAATCTGAATTTAGTGAATCAACTGATACAGAGCTGCAAAAATAGTCCAGCTGGTACCAGCCCAACCTCTCTTTCCCTGAAAGATTAATGAATTTACTTATTCAAATTTACTTCTTGAACATGTTCTTTGAAAACAAGGAGTCTTATTCTATTTTCTTGAAAATCTATAATCATCAATTAACAGAAATATCCTACCTCCAGAGCACCATATTCTTTAGACAACCAACCATAAAACAGTGTCGTTGCTAAGTGCTTTGTGTATTTCTTACATTCATAATGAAATGAAATGTTAGCTATTGATTTATGATCTCCACCTTTGGATTTGCGGAAACCAAGTCTCAAACAGGTGAAGTACCATATTGCATCCCATTGCCATTACATGACAGTGCCATGGTGTAACCTCATGTTCCTCTGACACCAGTACTACAAGTGCTTATTATTCTTCTTCCCTGACTAGGACATGGCTGCATAAAACAGGTAACCACCATTTCCATGGGCATTCACAAGCCAGATTTCTAAACCACACACTAAAGAATTAGGAAGATATGTGTTCCTCTAGTCATCTGTTAGAGATGTTTAATGAATAATCTGTTAGGCACGTCGACAGGACATAGATGAAAATCCTAAGTACACTGTAACAAAGAATGTTAAAATTTTCTGATTAAATTCCATGGTAAAAGGATCAGGCAAGTGACCTGGGAACACATAAAAGGACTGATTTGTGGCTCAATAAGAATTTTGACTCTCATAGGTAGTGAAGAGAGTGACATTTGGTCTGAGCCATAAAGGACACAAAAGATTCCAAAGGGGAAGAAACAAAGGTAAGATGAATACAAGCCATAGATAGAGCTTGAAACAAAGTAGGAGAGTACAAAATGAATGTTTGTGTCTCTGAGAAGGTAGTTCAATAAGACAAATGATAAGACAGAGGCAGGGTAAAGTGGGAGTTAAGTTTGGAAATTCAGGAATTTGTCATATTCTTGGAAGGCTCATATCCCATAACTAAAAACTTGTACTGTGTTCTGATCTTTTGTTCTCTTCTTAAAAGAAAAATAACATTCTACAAACTTCACTTTAAAAAGTTGACTTTAGCTCTACTTCTATCAGTCTTCAACTACTAAGAAAAAGTAGAATCAAAGAGAGAATGATTAAATTTGAATCCATATACACATCAACTCCTTATATACAGTGACTATAAACTCTGGAAACATAGGTGAATACATAATAATATGCCATGGAACTGATTTGATATAATACATTGTTTGTTGAATTATGTTATATCAGTACATTTTCCAGGCTTTCTGACCACACAGTATTTTACAGCTCTAATCCATGAACAGTTTTCAGTGACTTGAAAGCAAAATATAGATATCACAACCTAAACACAAGTTATTCCAGTGCAAAGAATACATCCTCCAGTTTGAAATTTTCAGTAGGAATTAGTCTTTTATTTCAATATGAACTAACAGACTTAATATTCAAAAGAAAGGGCATCATATCTCATAGTATCATGCTTATTGAGATGATTTGGGAAAAAATTAAGATTCTTTTAGCAAATTTTTAAATTTAACCTACAATTTACTGTAACAAGTATGTTTTCTAGTGCCACTGATGCAAACTAGAACAAAATTTAAGTCATTTGTAAAACACTTTTCTTTAACTTCCTGTGTTATAAACATGTGTTATAAACATTATAAAGTGGTTCCTATACACCATATTTCTCTATCAGTATATTCAAGGTTAAATCCAAGTCCTGATTTGCCAGCTATAGCTTCAGCCCATCTGTATCAGCCTACTAGTTAGTGATGACAGTGTTGTCTGAATGTAATAATCATTTCAATTTATAGAAAAATAATTCACTAGCCGAGTGTAAATTTAAGGAAAATGGGCATTGTTCTGACAATGAAATTATACATAATACCCCTACCACCTATATAATGCAAGCCCCTATTAAACACATAAAAAATAATTATTGAATAAAGGAGTAGTTGAACACCATAAATTTCAGCTAGGAAACTCTATTATAATACTCTAGTAGTATGAAACCCTATAGGTCATTCAAAAGGATAAAAGAGACAAACTAAAGAAAAAGATCAATAATGTGTACTTCATTTTTCCTAATATAAGCTAAAAAATGCTTCATCATAAAGATGTTTACTATTGTAACAACTATGAAAGTTACAAAGGGTATTTTTTTCTTTTTGGCCTGATTGTCTTTTTATCTTTGCTGCCCTCCTCTGGAATTTTGACACCTGGTTGTCTTTTCCAAAGTATATGATTTTATACTTGCCACTAGGACTACAAGAGGAAATGCAAACTCAATTTTTATTTTGCAGAACATTTTTATCAACATATAGCACATTCAGGGAGACAGAGCAACATAAGTAATTGCAAAAAAATACTTCTTCCCCCCATGGCACACTCGTGCTACTTCACAGAAATTTCATTGCTACATTCTGAACAATCTAAGAAATGCTTTATTTTAAAATTTCTTCTATAAGAATGCTGTCTGACTTTTTATCCTGTTAAGAAAACATTTCTTAAGTTAGAAGGAAAAATATCAGATGATTTCATTGATGTGAAGAATATAGGGAAACCAAATAAAGGGCTAAAAAGATAAAACTTATAGGTAAACTATAGATATGAGACATACAGCAGTGGAAGGGGCATGAGAGGAATTAAAATGGGAGGGAAGAGCACAAGGGACTGCAGTGACAGTTCACAGGTGCTGTGGTGGTGGGAGAACTACAGGGACTATACCTGAGGGGAGAAATCAAGTAAATGCAAAACGGACAAGGTAATAAAAAAAAAAGCTTAATTAAAAAAAAAAAAACAACACAGGAGCCTCCCTGGTGGTGCAAGGGGTTCAATCTTAGTACTAGGAAGCTATCAGCAGCCACTGCAGCACAAGTGATCCCTTGATAGGGAACTGACCCACATGGCGCAGCAGACCTCCCCTGCCTCACCCACTGCTCCCCTCAGCAGTGTATTTCAGTAGATTTGCCTGTCCTGCTCCCCACTCCATCTCTGGTGAATCCCTTCACCTCTCTGCACATTTAGCATACAGCTCAAGTCTTGTATGCATAAATAAATAAATCTTAAAAACAAGGCTTTGTATTAAAAAATACATTTCTCTTGCTTTATGTTATTACATATTACATACTTAGCTTTAACTAAAGCTCAACAGCTAAAAAAAATTAAGAAATTTATAATATTTATACTGTAATTGTGAATTTCCATGAAAATTTTTCTGTGTGCTTTCTTTCAGATCAGCCCAAATGTTTTTCCATTGTGCTTTTAAATAAGTTGATACATATAAAGCACCCAGAACAGAGTATGAACAAGTTTCAGAAAAAAATTCAGTATAGTTGATAACAGATAGTAGATTATAATCCACTCTCCCCATTTCCCTTACAAAATAACTATCACAATCACTCATGTCCCTTATATCAGAGCTTCTAAAGTCTTAATGTCTATATAAACTATTTGAGTAGTTGATTCTGTGTGCATTCTGATCTGAGATCGGCATTTCTAATAAGCGCCCAGGTTTTGCTGATGTTGCTGGTTCAAGGAATACATTCTGAGTAGCAGACTCTGGATCTGTACTATTTAGTGAATATATAATGTGAGCCATGTATATAATAATTTTTTAGACTCTACATTTTTAAACAATAAGAAACATAACTGATTTAAATTAGGTTTTACCATATAATCCACTATCAGATGAGTACAGAAGCTTACCATATTAACCCAATATGTTCTTGAAATCCTGCCCAGTCACAATGCTAACAAGATAGACTAGTCTGCTGCTGATGAAAGAAGTGTTCAGGTCACTCTGTCTCGTGGGCTGATCTCGCTGTCACTCAGGAAGACAAGCAGTCCCCTGATGCACAGTCACCACATCCAGCGACAATTAACCATGATGAATGAACGAGCTCAGTCAAGAGCAGAACTGCCCACTGAGCCCTACCTAAGCTGCCGACCCACAGACTCGTGAACTGAAAATCTGGTTGTCATTTGCAGCCACTGATTTTGGCAAGTTCAGTAAAACCAGACTAATACAGAAAGGGTTTTTTGTCATTGCCATTTGCTTTAATATGAGAAAGAGATAACATATTTGCCATTGGGAATAATGTGGTGGATAGAAAAACGCTAAGAAAGGGGGCAATTTCCAAAGCCGTGTTTTGAGTGAGCGTGAACATGGAGTTCAGTGCATCAGTAGCAGTGCTGGGCTCACACCAGAAGCAAGACAATCACGTGTGCACAGAGTGGCTGAGACAGAGCATTGTATACAAGTACTCAGTACAGGAACTAATGTGTTTAGACAGTATTGCTTTACTTGAGGACAGTTACTGTAGAGCTATCGATTGAAAGTAAGGCCTTCTGATTCTAAAACTGTTTCTGCAAGGAATCTGTTCTTTGCTTTGTTTGAACTCCTTTCTTCATTATCTCCATACATCAAGTCCTACACAGATTTTGAAAATGAGTGTCACCTTTCCACAAGCTTCCTTATTTTCCCAATTAGAATTAATCTTTCATGCCTCGAAGGCCCATAACAATCGCATTTCAGTGATTTTTGAAAACAACTTGCAACTTTCTAAATTTCTTGCTTTTGGGTTCAAATTATAAATTATTGAATATGAATTTTTAATGTCTGATTTATGTTTTAAATACTGCAATATCTAAAAAAGTATGGAATATACATGTGTGCATGAAAATAAAGGTTATAATAAAAAATAATTAAACATTACATTAAACATTGTGCCATAAGTACCAAATAGGTATATGTATAAAGGTTGACATAATTTTTAAAACTATTTCAGGTGATTACTGATATCTACCTTTAGACACTTGAAAAATATACTCATTTACATACATGAATACACAAATTAGATATTGTGCAATAGTTTTTCAGTAACTTCTGACAAATAACAATTACATCTTAATTTCTAAACTGGGAAATATTAAGTTCAACAGGTCTTCTTTTCCACTATTTTGTTCTTTGAAGGACTGTTAATCCTTTCTCTGATTCCTAACAGTCCATTCCTGAACATTGCAGCAGCTGAATGAGGAAGTGGTCCTATGGATTTCAGCCAATCACAACATAGAAAGGGATATACAAAAAAGCTTAAAAATAAACATTCAAAATAGCAAGCACAATGCAATCCATATACAAAATTTCTCTTACTCACTTTTGCAAGTATTCTCCAAGGCATTAAATTATTAATCAAATTTATACAACTTTTTCAAGGTCACCAGTATCTGGTTAATCATAAAAATTCCTCTAAAAATGAGGAGATACCATTAAAGAATGCCCCAATTTATTTATTCAAAAATCACCTCTTTGGGGAAAATGAAATCCTATTTATCTGGTCCCTGTTGGATTTGTTAGGTGGGAATTGAGATTCACCCAAACTGGCACCTGGGCATTGTAGAGACCATCATTGTAAACACCTGTGTGGCACAGACACCATCCATCCACCCCTTTTCCAAAAGAGCCACATGAAACAATAACAAGCATGCATTTTCATTAGCAGGAGCTTCTATAAGTTCAGAAAACTTGAAAATCTAGCTCTCCCAGAAGACTATTCTCTGTTCTGTTTTCTGATTATCTATCTAAAATCGGTATTGGCCTATCAAGGAGACACCAAGTATGCTGTGTGATAAGAATGGGGGAGAAATTACCCATATTCTGTGCAAGATACAACCCAAACTACATGATCTGATCAGCACTCTGTGGAGACACAACAGGTCATTTAAAGGCTGGGAGAGCAGTCCCTGAGCAGGGGGAGGACATGACATGGACAGAGGAGTCTGCCCAGAGAAGTAAACCTTCCTTTATCTCTTGAATAGGTAACAAATTCTTAAAGACCAAATGAGGACTAGATTGACATTCGCAATCTCTGGGAACCCAGACACAAGTAGAGTCTACATTACTTGTGAAATCTTTTCTAAGAGTTTCCACCAAGCACTCATAAGGAAGACTGCAGCCAGGGGAAAGACCTGTGTGACTCCATCAGGAACACACATGTGCAAAAGCCCTGCCAGTGTTTAAGAATAAAGGAGAATGCCACTGCCCACCCATTCTTCAGAAACTCTGGGAATACAAAGAAATGAATAAGTTCCTGCTAAAGACAGGCACACAACTTCCTGTGTCCCTTTCACACACAAAGCAGAAACCACCTACCTGCCACTGGAAAAGGACTAAGATACATCCTGCCCCAGGGCTGACCTCTCTTTGCCAGGAGGCAAAGGTGATTTGGTGATTTTCTCTGAGGTAAGACAGGAAACTCTCCCATCCCCCATCTCAGCAAAGATCAGCTACAGCTGAGAAAATTGCACAATCCCTACATGTATGAATTCTTCCTTTTTTCAAGGCAGTGCTCAATTACCGAACTGGTAGGGGAAGGAATTTGATGCCTGAGTTTGCCCATCTACACAGGGTGGAGCTGGACACTGTGGGACTGGGGGGAAATCTGCTTGCATTCTCCAAGTACACTGAGAAATGGGCAGCAGTGCTCAGACAACCTTGCACCTGAGGATCAGGGCAACAGGACTTACTGCCTGACATGAGGGTAGAATAGGAGAAATGAGAAACCACTCTTGTTGCCATGGTAAGCATTGCTCTAAAGAACATGAACCATAGCTGTATGGAAGGAGGAGCAAGAACATAGAGAAAGTGCACTATGATGCAGGGTGCAGGGCTGGGGGTAATAAGATGGGATAGCCATTTGCAAAAGGAATGAACCTTAGCTCTTATCTCATGACAGACAAAAATTAACTCACATGGTGTGGTGGCAGGAGGGCACGGAGCAGGTTATCTATGATTCCAGCAGACAGGTCAAGAAGGAGTCCTGGAGACCTTGGTGACTTTTTCAGGTTTTTACTGCATCATTATATCAGAGGCAACCAGGTACACAGCAGGCATGGGTACCTAGGGGGCCAGGAGGCTGGCAGGCCTTGTAGCCCCTGGAGAATCTACATTCACTAGGCTCTCTAGCCTCTTGTGCCTCTGCTACTACTACTATTTCTGCCATTTTCTCTTTCCTCTGCATCTCCTCTCCTCTACCTGCTTCTCTCTCTTCTCCTCTGCTGCTGTCCGTATGATGCTGCCCTTATTATACGCCCGAATCTCAGCCCAGGTGCACCCACTTGCGCATGCCCACACCCTACTTGAGGGAGGTATGCATGCAGGACCACAGGTGTCCATTATCCACACCAATGGCGGGAGGGCAGGAAAACCTGATCACTTTCCACTGGACCTACACATGGCTTCTATATCTAAACAGAAAAACTAAAAGATAAAACTTGTAGAAAAAAAAACTTAAAATTCAGTAAGAAAGGCAACCCAGAAGACATAAAATGACAAATGCATAAAACATTTTCATCTTTAATCACTACAAAAATGCAATCTTTAAAACCACTGTAAGATATGACCACATACATATTTAGGATTACTAAAATAAAATGCAGATTATACCAATTTTTTGTAAGGATGTGGAAAAATTGAAATCATCATCATTGCTAAGAGGAATGCAAAAATGGTATATCCACTTTGAAAAACAGCTTGGTGAATTTTTATAAGGGCAAACATATCTTTACTATATAAGCCAGAGAGTATACCCCTAGGTATATGCTCAAGAGAATTGAAAACACGTGTCCATGCAACCACAAGTCTGTGAACAGCTGTGGCAACTTCAGTTGTGAATATCCCAAACTGTAAACAACCTAAATATCCCTCACTTATGAATCACATGTTGTGAGTTCTCTATAAATGGAATACAATTAGCAATCAAATGACAAACTTCTGATATATATATAACAAAATAGATGATTCTTGAAAGCAATATTCTAAGTTAAAAGTAAGCTACTATATATATATATATATATATATATATATATATATATATATACTGTATGGTTCTATTATGTACCACTCTAGAAACAGCAAAACTGCGGGAACAGAAGTGTGATCAGTGGTTTCTACTGGTTAGGGATAGAGGGAGGGGATTGGCTGACAAGGAGCACTAACCAAAAACAGAGTGATGAGAATCCCGTATCTTGATTGTGGTAACCAACTCAACTCTATCCACTTTTCAAAAACTTTTAAGTAGATTTTTTAGTATGTAAAATTATGTTTCAGTGAAAATAGAGAAAATCTACTTTTCTATCAAAATCTCAAGATTTAGCCTTGTCCAGTAAGGTTTATACACCATCGAAATAGTCAAGCAAAAGATGTTGAATTTGTACATGAGTAGAAGTTGCTGACCATATAGCTGTATCTGAAACTTTTTGGTTAATATTTATCACTACAGATGGACCTGGTGAACCCTATTCCAGAAAGTCCATTTAACTCAAGGAAGCAGCTGTGGCTTGTTTTTTTTTTTTTCCTCTCCAAAGGAATTAATAAAGGAAATTATCACCACAGGATGTGTGGTTTCATAGAAAAACTATTGAATCAAGTAAGGTTTAGCAGAGAATCAGTGGAGATTGGTTGGTGAAGTTCTCAGAGAGAAATAATAAACAAAGCTTAGGACAGAAGTAAACCTTCCTAGCTTTGTTCTTTCATTATATCCTGAGTCAAAATAAATTCTACCCAACCTAAACTCTGTGTGTGTGTGTATTTCCTTGAGGTAAACAAGTTTTCAAGTCTATGTTTTCTGTTGCTATAAAACCCCTGAAATTGAAAAGATTAGTTGGCCCTAAAGAACAGGCCTTTGATTTTAATTTTGTTTATGAAAAAGTATTAAGCAGACATAGGAGATAAGCTCTTAACCTTACCTTGGCTACTGCACAGAGCAGGGAGTGCTGAGTATTCATCTCACATCCTCTAATGAGGAAGATGCTTCAGCTTCTTAATTACAAAAGAACCTACCAGTTAGCTGTCTGAGTCCCTGTTAGAGCTGGTTCAAGCAGAACACATTTATCCAGGGACATGATGCAGCTGGATGTGACTGCCAACAAACACTTAGGTGGCAGGATTCATTATGCATGTTCTTCATCGTGAACTCCTTTTCAGTGGTACCCAATGGACTATAAATATCACTTGCCATGAAATGCTGATTTGTGCTTGGAGATGCTTCACCACAACCCAGAGTTAATTCCCAGTTCTTTTAACACACCTACCAATGTTTTGCATCTTTGTTGTATTTTTTGAAAATATCTGATGGTTGTCTTATTGACTTTAACATAAATTAAAACTGGAAAAATTAAAGTGGATCCATCTAGCGCTAAGATTCATGAGCATACAAAATAAAGCCTATTAAAACAAATGTATTCATTGAGCAGCTCTCTAAAAGTATTAGGACTGAATTTTTTCAAACCAAAAGAAAAAGGGTTAAGACTTTCTAAATGTATATGAAACTTTTTCATACTCTTGAAAAAACTGATCACCCAAGGGAAATTTAAATATATTTGAGGTTTTACTCATGTTGTTCAAGATATTTTTTGTGATTGTTGAAACTAATAAGTATATATCTTATTGTATTTCATGATATAATACCTAATTAATCATTAGATGGCTGTATTTCTTTTTCTCCTTTGCTGTGTCCTAATGTTAATATTTCTCTGATCAATCACACATTTTCTAGAAATATGAGTAATTCTATAGCAGGTACAAACACAAAACTAAGTACTGGAGAAATATAGCCTAACCAACTTCTCTAGAGTTTAACTCAAAACTCGCTACAACCAATTTGATATTGACCATGTTCTACATGCTAATTTCAACTAATCTAAACGTGGAATGGAGTCTCAGTCTGTCAAAATTACTAGTTCTCCATAGATAAAATGTAAAATGCCAGGAGAAGTGCTTTTTGTCCTTGGTCTATCCTATGTTTTCAATTCCACACTTTTCTCAAGTTCATTAGTCAAGGAAATACTAGTCTCAGAGGTTTCACAAGAAATCTTTACAACAATGCCTAAGCAATTTGAACTTTTCCTCTTCATTTCTGCAAATAACATTTCAAGTCCTTGAATTCTTTGATAGCCTGTCCCCTAGATGATTGAACAAGTGTGTTGATAAAACAGAATACTTACATTTGAAAATCTTGTGGAATAAATATAGAACAGACCAACTTTTTAAAAGGTAAGTATTTTTTTTATAAAAAATGTCTTATTCATGTTTTCTCAATGACAAATACTCTTTGAACTTTGAGATGGAAGGAATAATCATTAAAATGTGAAGGCAGGTTACTCCACACTTCTATGGTATTTACTGAGGCACTCTTATTCAGTCTGGATAATGATTAAGATTACATGATAACCCAAATTTTTCACCTCTTAGCTGTACATTTGTCCTAAGGCTTGTTGCTGAACGAAAAAAGTGTCTCAGGTGACTCTGCCCCTAAGCATAAAATTATTTGCAATAGCATGAAGTGTAAGTGTGATGAGATAAGAAACATTTGTTAGGAGATGGTACAGGAGTCACTTTTTACCTCTGTTGCCAATCTTATCCACCTGGTTTGAAAGTTAAAAATAACTTTCATCCTGTATGCTCTTTTTCTTATAAATATGGTGTCAAACTAATAAATAAATAAAGTTGCTTTAAAGTACAACTACCTTAGCATTGACAAGGTACATTAAGTTGTGTCTACCTCATTTACAAGCTCCCCTTGTAGCAAAAATCTTTGCAGCCAAACCTTGTCAAAGAACACAACTAAACAATACAATGATAGCTAACTTATTAAAAAGTACTATTTGTTAACACCCAGAAGATCTGAATTTGATGCTGAATATTCCAAATTGTAGTAGAATTTGAGAGAACCACCTAAGGAATGACTAAAATTACATGATGACTTTTTGCAGAAAGTTCAAAGCATTTCCAGGTGTAAAACTATGGATTAGAATGACAATGGTGCTACCAACTGAGAATTAACAGGATCCTTGGGCATGTGTGCTGTTCTTTTCTTTATGCTCCACAAGCAGATGATTTAACTCAGGGACTTGTTGGAGAAGGCACTCACCATCATTTCACAGAACTCAACTGAACAACTCAGAGTTTTATCACCCAAGTTATGATTAGCTTCAACTAAACTATTTCAATCTTATCAGCTTATCAAACACTTGTTCAAATGTATGCTAAGAAAGTGACTTTGAAGAGAGAAAGCTGATAACCTGGAAGTTTTATTAGTCAAAATGTTCCACAGTGAGCTGACATGTCAGCTTAGGACAGTAATATCATACTTCCATGCATTTTTCCAGAGGAAGGAAATGTAGGTAAATAATGAAAGAAAAAGGAAACAACACAGAAAATAAAGAGATGAACCAGAATGTTATATTGAACTTATACCTATCTAGTAAATCTGTGTTTGTAAATTTGAAAATTTATAAAGACTTACCCAGTTTCCTGGATAATTTCCAATTTTCAGATTCAAACTGATTTTATACATTACTTACCCTTTAATCTTTTTTAAAACTGATTGCACTGTCTATAGTGTATAAATTTGGAAAGTAATATGTAGCCAAATGAGATAGCAAACTTTAGGTAGAAAGGCATGCAACATGGAGGTCATTCAAAGTTTTTGGGAGGTTGTAGGCAAAGAAATAAAAATGAGGATGTGACAGCAGATATTCTATCTGGTGACTAAAGAGACCATATTGTAGTTACCATGTCAGGCAGGAAAATGACATTACATTAGATAGATTTGAGACAACTTTTAGAATATTGGAACCCTGTATAGGGATTTAAACCTCATGTACTGCATTAGTTTTTTTATTGCTCTTGTAATAAGTAGAAATGCCCACAAAGTTTGTGACCTAAAAAGCATCCACTTTTTCTCTCCTACTTGTGTAGAAGTTCCTACACAGTATGACTCAACCAGATCCTCTTCTTAGTGCCTCAAAGGTTAAAATCAAGGTGTTGACAAGGCTGTGTTCTTTTGAAGAGGTCCTGGGTATAAATCTTTTACAAGAACATTAAGATTGGTCACTGAATCCAGTACCTTCTAATTGCACAGCTGAGATCTCTGTTCCTTGTTGGCTTTCAGGCAGACTGTCTGCTCCGACAGTCTCCTTCCAGGTCTCCCTCTCTAACAATACCAGAATGAGTGTTTCTCACACTCAAATATTTCTGACTTTCATTCTGCCATGTTTCTCTAAGTCTAGCCAAAGAAATCTCTCTGCTAAGAGTCTATGTGATTAGATGGGTTGCCTAAATCAAGATAATCTCCTTATTTTAAGTTTCATAACTTCAATTCCATACACAAAGTCCTTGGCCATGTAATATGACAGGTTTCAAGGATTTGTCATAGACGTCTTTGGAGTGTCAACATCCTACCATAAGTGCCTTCTCAGATTTCCTTTGCCACATTCTTGTCTCTCTCTCTCTCTCTCTCTCTCTCTCTCTCTCTCTCTCTCTCTCTCTCTCTCTCCTCTCCTTCTTTCTCACTTTCAGAGTCCTGCTCATCCAAATAACCCTTGCATATTTGGACTAAATTGAAATGCCACAATGAAACCATTGACATCGGGCCCACTGAGTGACTGAGAACCCATTTGAGATAACCTGACACGTGAGGAAGTGTATTCCACATAGGGGCGAATCTATCAAGGGAAATCACCAGCACAGGCTAATCCATCTGCTTTGGCTTTACCCAATATACATGATATAGCAGTGGCCTGGCAGTTACTTAGTTGACACTAACTAGACCCTCTTTGGCTTTATCTACTCTGCGTGACATGGTAGTGGCCTAGCAGTTATTACATAACATTGCTTGACATACTTATTAGCTTCATACTAATTTTATTCTGTATATCGTTTACCCTGGACTTGCACCTCCTAAATAACATGTAAACTTGCCTGAGATTTTACTGCTCAGAGGACATTTACGATTATTATTCCTTTTTTTAATCTGTACCCTTCTAGAAGTGGACTCTAGCAAGGTAACCTTCGACCTGCTGGCCAAAATCAGATGGTCTATGACAGAAAACTTCTCTCCCAGAAACCTAAGATTAGGCTGATAAACACTATTCTCAGACTTTCTTTGCAGATGAAATTGATGTGGCTCACTATGAACACCCGAAAGCAGAGAAAGTTGGCCTGTTAAGAAAGAAAAATAAATCAGATACATCTAGAGCCAAAGATCAGAGGGCACAGAACTCAGAAAGCTATGTCTACTCTCAAACAACTTGTATTAATGTTCACCATTTTTGTGGATAGATTTTCACCTTTTGTTTTTATGTCCTTTTGATGACAGGCACGTGTATCCTCATGAGAAGTTCCTTCCCTCAGATGAACCTAATTTGTAGTGTGGTTCTGCCATTTGCAATCAGGGACAATTCCAATTACTTCTGTTGCATAACAGACCACCCCAAAATCTGATGGCATAAAACCACCATATTAAAATAAAGCTTCTCTGCATCAAGAATATGAATATTTTCTTCCACTCTGTAGGTTGCCTTTTTGTTGTTGTGGCATCTTTTGAGGTACAAAAGCTTACTCATTTGGTATATTTGCCACTGTTTATTTTTGCTTCTGTTTCCCTTGCTATGGGAGTTACATTCCCAAGTACATCTTTGCGGTGGATGTCCTGCAGAATGTCATCTATGGTTTCCTGTTTTGAATATTTTATAGTTTTTGTTCTTAAATATAGATCTTGAAGCCATCAAGATTAACACATCAAGAAGCCATCAAAATTCACAGAGCTGTCAATTTACTAAAACTATTCATTTAAGTCAATTGCTTTTGTCCATATTTTAGTGTAATAAGAGGTGAAGGTATAAATTCACCTTTTTTTTTTTCCAAGTATCTCCCTTAAAATATCATGGGGAAAGATTCTGGAATAAGACAAAGGTTAAATATAACTTAGATTTTCTTATTCAGTACTTACTTTTAAAATGATCTATTGCTTATGAAAATATATTAACTAAATGGGTTACATGGAAATATTTCATTTCTTAAAATAACTCTTGAGTTCCACAAGGATTCCAGTTTTGTACTCAGAATGGACTTTACACTGAGGACATGTGACATTTCCATAGGCCTTATCTGTAATCTTAACTTCTAAAGCAGAGGCAGTGAAGATTTCTCAGAACAGATTCACAAGAGAATAGTATAACACATTTGTTTCACATGCTTAAATATTGTTTCTTCTTCCAAGTGTTTATATGTCTTGAAATCTGAGACATTATCACTATATAATGAAGGTATTAAATAAGAACTTATTGAACTGTTGATTTTCATACAATGAGAAATACCCAGTCATTGTAATCTAGCTATGAACTATCAGATGCTATTGGCTATGTTTCCACCATCTGTTTATTAAAATCTTTGGTGACTTGTATAAAGTTTCAAGTATATATGCATGATAATTAATGGTAGCCTTAGAAAATGCATGTGTTATTCTTAGTTAGTTTAGCAAGAGTCAGAAAACTGTTTTACCCTGAATGAATGTGAGAGAGTTAATCTCATTAAATCATAGGAAACAACTGTGAATAAGAATATTCCTATTTTCTTCTTTTATTATTATTGCTATTTTGTATCTGCTTAGCATATAATATATGGCCCCAAAATCTTGTTATTGCCTGACTTTTCCTTACATCTGGAAGGCTTTGTGATTTTTTTTAAATGACAAAAAAATACAAGTCACTGTTTTCAATACAAGAGCACCATGAACTATGGGAAAAGCATAGCTGGGTTCATCCACTTATTCCCTTCCTTTTTGGGTAATCTGAAACAAACTCCTATTCATTGCCAATCTCCCTTATTCCTTTTACTTAACTAAAATAGGACTATAATATGACTTCCCCACAGTTTGATATAGTGCCACTGTTTATTTTTGCTTTTGCTTCCCTTGCCATGGAAGTTGCATCCCCAAATACATCTTTACAGTAGTTATAGTTTCTAGTCTTACATGTAGATCTTGAAGCCATAAGCTTTTAACACAGCTTTTAATTTGCTAAAACTTTATTCATTTAAGTCAATTGCTTTTGTCCATATTTTTGTGTAGTAAGTGGTAAAGGTATAAATTCACCTTTTTTTTTCCCCTCAAATATCTCCCTTAAAATATCCCAAGGAGAGATTCTGGAATAAAACAAGTGCATTAAGAGAGACTGTAGAAATCAAGTAAGACTGTCCCTATGAGGAAAGTGCCTAGCACAAGACCCAGGTGTTAATAGGCATTCACTATATAACTTAAATTGCATGACTATTATACCCTAAAGAGATTTTATTCATTCATTCACTGCAAAAAGTTTATGGATACCTACTCTTTATATGATGGAACAGAACCCTCATGGAGCTTATATTCCCGAGAGTGTGAAAATGAATAAGTCATCCAATAGAGTGTTTTGCTTTTGTTTTTCCTGTCATAAGTAAGGTTTGAGGCAGCAGTAAAACAGTGGGGTCTACTTTCTGCTGTTCCTGACTTCCTAGCCTCATCCACAGAATTGCAGTTCTACACAACCTCAGACCATTAGATCATCCAACTTTTACTTTGTAAGAAAGGTGTATGTGAAACACATCACTCAGCACTGTTTCATGGGGCACAAATGAAAGAAATGTCTACTCTGAAACACACTTCAAAGAATCAAACATGCAAAAGGGTTATTTGTCAATGAACAAGAAGCAAACTGAAAACAGAGGAGGCACAAGGACTAGCCTGCCAGAAATGTGAGACAGATGTTTATCTAAGAACAGGTGGAATTAAAGGCTGGTTCCTCATGTCCCCAGAGAGTTGTCTGTTCCTCCCCACCCCTGCCCCCCGTCCCCCCAGCATTGTGTGCAGCTTCAAACAAAGTGATATAACTAGCAGATTACAGATGTGGATGAACAGATGGTTTTATGTTCTGTTCTGAATTCAAAAGTGAAAACATCAAGGTCTAATCACTAATTTCTAAGGTCAAAATGTTAACTCATAGTTTTCAAATCTGTCCTTCTTTTGTAGTTAATACTTAGTGGTCATAAATCAACAGCAACAACATGCTTGGGGTACAAATAGAAGGCAACTTAATTTTTTTGCCCATTACCACCTTTAGAGATCTGCAGTGACCCCCTTTTATCTATTAGGTAGAATGAGACTTCCCCTCACACTCTCACAACATCCAGGAATTAAAATGTCCATAGTAGTCAAGTTTCATTCAAGGTGGGGTTTGTTCTTCCATTTATTTCACATCTGCTTTCATTGCAGAAGATGGCAAGGGAATTAAGGAAGAGAGCAGTCTACATAAAATACTGGGCTGATGGAGCACCCGGATGGGATCTTTAGAGACCATGACACTATTAATGCACTCATCAAGCGACCTCTTCAAATCCTATCTCAGTTTTGGTAAATCTCCAGCCACTTACAACTTGCCACTACAATAAAGAACTTGTAAGCAGGACCCTCCAGATGGCTCACAGCATCTTTGCCACAACAGATGTGGATCTATAGCTTACTACAGTATGATCCCTTCTCCATACATGTCTATTTCAGCCTGTCACCAGTTCTCCAGATAAAAGCAAATGCCGATTTAAATCACATGCCCAAGTCCCTGGAGATACATGTCAGGTATTTGTGGAAGGACCTTTTCATAAGTCTCTAGTCCAATGACTACCCAGAGACTGGACTATGAGTGGTTAAAGTGTACCTATTTTAATCTGTCAGGGAGTGGTCAGATTCGACTTTTACAGCAGCTCCATTTTCTACTTTTGATTCTCTTAGAGTTTTTCATATTTTGGTCAGAATGGGAGTAAGAATCACATGGATAACTTCTTCCATACCCTAACATGCAAAGGGGAAGAGAAAGTCAAAGCTCTCTCTACACCTGAAAATCCTTTTCAAAGAATCCTCCTCTTGGATTTCTAGAGCTGGATAACTTCTATAAGAGGACGACTTCTCTTGTTAAACCATCTTAGATACATGGTCCTAGCAGCTAGCTCTTTCTAGAGCATGGACATATTACCACATCTTATCCCACATTTAAGACTTAGCTGATATTCTAAGACTGTAGGAAAACCCTATTCCATATCCTATCATATACTATTCACTGTAATTCAAACATGATCCAAATTGAAAAATCAAGAATGTTAAAGGGGGGACTCTAAAATAGGAATCCACAAGACTCACCTGGTATTTTATTTAAAAAGGAATTTGTCAACATAAAAATCTGATTATACTCCACTCTTTTCCTGTAAAAGCATTCCCATTTTCTTCTATCATTTCTTTATTTGTAATATCAGACTTTTACCTTTAAAAAAGAGAGAAAAGAAGCAGGGGCTCGTGAGGAGAAAGAAGGGAAAAAATGCCTGTGAATGAAATTTAGAAATTTCAGATGATCATTTTATCCTATTACCTGAATAATTCATGCCGCTTCCCCCCCAGAGAAAATAAAATAGAAATTGATATATGATGCTTCCTACTTTTCCAACATGACCTACATCTGTCAATGGATATGTGCTGTAGGAGTATTTTGGGAACAACATATATTAATTTATCCTGAATAACAAAAATAATCTAGAAGCCATTATCTACTGAAAATAGCAAGGATGTTCAGCTGAGCTCAACTGGCTTTGAGATGCAGAGTCTAGCCCAGGGCTGACTGCTGACTGGTTTGGTTGATGTTCCTCAGGCATTGATTTCCAAGACTTGATAAGCCTGGGGACAAGGGAATCTCAAAGATTTGTGCTAGGTGGCTGGAGATTTTCAAAATACATAACACCAAAAGAAAGAGGCATCAATGTCCCAGCCTAGTGCCTAGGTCAGATGCCCATCAGAGGTCTGAATTTAGAGGATTTTCCAGTTCATACTTTCCTTAATTCTGCTAACTATGTGGTTTTCTAATACACCTTCCAATTTCAGTGGGACGGTTTTATGTATTTCCTTGTCTTGATTCTATTAATTTGCCTTCAGTGCATAACAGTGCAGCTAAAACAACAATGAAAAAATAACTTTATACACTTCGTTATGAGATATGGACAGTGATTTGTTAAAATTTTTACTCTATTAACACTTCTGTGTGCTGTGAACAATCCTTTTGCATTAGTTTTATGAACTCCACCTTAAAAAAGTAAAACTGAACATGTGCATTATGCTTAAGCTGTAGCATTTATTTTTATTAACAAAGTATCATTGATTCTAAGGTTTAAGAAACTATAACTAATTCCATGTCCATGAACAAAATACTTATGGAGGGGGTTACAACCATCAACCCTGAGATTTCCAGACCCCACCAAACATGAAAAAAGAGTGTGATCACTCTACATCTTACCACTCTTCGGTCTTTTCTTATCTAATTACACATTACGGGCTTTCCCCTCATAATGGCTTAGCTGTTATTTAATGTAGGCATTGCCCCCAATGTAGCAAAAAAAAAGTTACTGAGACCCTCTAATATTTACCTTTTAGTCTCAACCACAGAGAATGACTAGGCCATCTCTTGAGCCAAAGTGCAAAATCTAAAGGCACAGATGTTTTTGTCCAGTTACAGTAGGATACAATCCCTGGGCCAATTAGTATAACCAGGGATCTGGCCACATCAAACACAGAATGCTTCTGTTTCTGATAGGTTGATGATTATGGAAGGTGGACACAGTTCTAGTAAAGTAAGAAGTCTTTCCTAATAGGAAAATAACAGCTTAAGGTTTTATTATTTCATTCATTTATCTATTACTTGCTAGACATTTTACTAGACTCTGGTTGCAAGTTATACAAATAAGAAAGTCCAAATTTCAGATTTTGGGAGAAGTTTACCTGACATCAAAATCTAAACCCTGCTACACTAAGTTTCACTAGAACCACCTGAGGGAAGCCAGCACAAAAAACCTGAATTTTTGGCAATGGACAAAGTTCAGTAAACTGTTGGAGTTTATTCTCTTTGTGAACATTTAGAGACATGATGAGAAGAGAGAAAACATATGTCTCCAAGAGTAAAAGATGGTTGGAAGATTTTAGAGACAACGACTTTTTAAAATATAATTTGTTCATTCATAAAAGTAGTTTGTATATATATTCAAATATAAAACTGAGAAAGTACATGCAAAGTAGCATTACTTGAAGTCATGTTCATTTCTTTCAGATTTTCTGCATTCATTTTTGTTTGACTATCTGTTGACTTGCCATAATAAATTATCTTTGATATCTAATTGTCTTAATACTACAAAGGCTATTTCTTAACTGAACGTTCAATACAAGAGTATTTCGCTCTACTTCAGAAAATTTCCTGCTGATAGGAGCTCACCATAAAAAATGTGGTTTCAGAAATCCTTTCTGAGAAGAGTTGAAATAGTAGCACATCAAATGGTACCTCTAAAACGGTTGATACATATGATAAATATGTTACAAATCCTTGGTATAGACTTTAGTCTATAGGTTTGTTCATCAGAGGTATAGGACTTAGATTAAAAGACATTGACTGATTCACACAAAGTCCTTTATTTTACACACCACCTCCCCCTGCTGCTGAGCACCACAAGAACTAAATTTTGAAGATTCCTTGAGCTCAGGGGAAAATATCTATTTTCTAATCATGCTTAATTTCTTTCACTATATATGACATATTTTGACAAAATATATTCCTTTTAGTTCTAATTCTTTAACTTCAGTAGAGGAACATTGTACTTGATGTACCATTCTCTATTAACTCCAACAACTCCAAACACATGTAAAAATATATTTTCAGTAATTAACAATGTAAATTTTCAAATGAATGAGTTTTAGTGTCACTCTAAAGTAAATCATATGATGCACTGCGAAATCCAATAATAGAAACAGAAACAAGAAAAAAACAGAAATTCTATTTTGTTGCTGCCAACAGGCTGGAAATCCCCTTTAAGAAATATTTTAAATTAAGATAGCAGCTGGAAGCATTTAGCTATTCTGAAATGCTTCAACATTCCTTATAGACTATCATTTAAAGAAGATTTTTAATCATGTATTTTAACAAGAAACAAAGAGTGAGCTTATCAGTCAAGTAATTTTTGGAAAATTGCTTTCTTGTTTCTAAGCAAAGCAGAGATTACAGATATTTGACTCCAGACAGACCTTTTCTTCTAAATATTCAAGTATCTCTATTTTATGCCTGCTGTTTGCCAATCATCGCCCCCTATTTTCAAGATAGTACTGGTTAGAGATGGAGGAGTATTAGTCTTGACTAATTGTATTGAAACGGTAATTAAGTTAAAAATGTAGCATTTTTTCTCAACATTTTATATGCTATTTTGTCTGCTGTTTTCCAGTTTATATTTTCAAAAACTTTGTTTTCCCAAGAGACACATAAGCCTCTTTCCTACAATGTTTCCAACCCTTTTGTTTAATTCCTCTCAAATTTTCCCAGGACATTCCTTTGCTCCCTGAAAGCAGAGCAATTAATTTCAGAAATGTTGGTTAGCTTTCAATCTGTGAGCATTGTCCTGGTCACTCAGCATAAAATGTCTACCAGTTAGCTTAGATGGTGCCCTCTCGGAGGTTTGTGCTGCTTTTATTTCTCTGCTCACCTACTTCTAAGTTGAACGTAAAGTATATGTCACATGTACAAAGCACATTCACACCCTAACATAAAACTTCATACTTAAGAATAAGTTATGGCATTTACATATTAGTTATAAATATGCTTCAGAAGGAACGACCATAAATTGAGAATTTTTTCGTTACAATATTTTCACCATTCTCTCTGATTTAGAAATGTCACCAACATAGACTCTGTAGAACAAGTCAAAGAAAGATTAAAGATTATAATCCAACAATGCTGACAATGGGGAAGAAAAACTGGATTAGGGAACAAATATACTTTCTTCTGTTTGAAAATTTCAAGTCCTTATATTTGTTTCTCTTTTCAAAGCTAGGTATTAGTTTGCTTACTTTTAATGAATAATAATCCACTTCCTTTGGACAAATATGCTTAGGAACATCTCACTATTAATCCACAGAAGGCTGGGATATGTGCACAGCGATTTTAGTACAATTGCATCACAATCACATAACCATCTTGTCCCACTAGAATATCTCCTCTCTCCAAGAATCTCAAGCTTGCCTAATTAACCAAAGTAAGTTGTCAATTTCTGCCTTGTGGTACTAGGAAAAAATTAACAGGACCCTGCAAAAAGCTCAAAGTCGAGAAATATCATGATGAATCTTCTCCCTATAAAATGCAAATGTTCCTATCAAATTATATAGAACAAATTTTAATTCCTTTCAATAGTTTATGCCAGAAATTAGAAGTAAAATTAACCAAAATCATATAGTGAAGAAAATTTTAGTGTCCTTAAGTAACACTTTGTCAACTGAAAAATGATATAATAATCTAGAAATTTCTTTGTACATCAAAATTTTGTGCCAGAGAAGAAATTGGTATAAACTTCCATTTATTAACTAAATAGCTCCTGTTTTTCAACACTGAGAAAAAAAAGAAAGAGGAAGAGAGGGGGCAGAGAGGGAGGGAGCCATGGAGAGAGGAAAGGGAAGGGACAGAGAAGAGGAGGAAGAGAAAGAAGAAGAGGTGGGGAGGAAGGAATGAAGATATGAGAGGGGAAAGTCAGAGAGAAGAGAAAGGAGGAGGGGAAGAAGGGAGGGAAGAAAGGAAACAAAAAAACATATTACTGGGTTGTGCTTCCTATTCATCTCCATTCTGTGTTCACAATCTCAAATGAATGTCTGATAATGTGTTTTTACATAAAGTAATAGGAGAAAACTATGGTGCAAAAATTGTCTCTAGGGACCTCCCTGGTGGCCCAAGTTTCAGCAGTATGAAGCTATCTGCAGCCACTGCAGCATGAGTTTGATCCCCCCTCCCCGACTCCTCCAGGCCAGGGAGGTGACCCACATGGTGCAGCAGACCCTCCTGCCATGCCCACTGCTCCCCTCAGCAGTGTGTTTCATTCAGTCTGCCTGTTCTGGTCCCCACTCTGTCTCTGGTGAATCCTCTTGCCCTCCCACCTCTGCACCTCTGGCCTGCACCTCAGCTCTTGTAGGCATAAATAAATCAATCTTTTTTTAAAAATAGTCTCTAAAACATAACATCAATTTACAGTTGTTTCAGTACTGAAACCCCCTAATTCTTGTCACTATTATTTATTTCATTTAGATAAAAATAAAAATACTAGAGTCTTTGTCAATTAGGTAGTAAAAGCTGTAAAACACATTTTAAAATTTACATTTCAATTTTTATTTATGGTGTGGTGAGAGTATGTTTAGTTTTCTAAGAAATCAGTAATCAGTCATCCAAAATAACCATTTTGCATTCCTGCCAGTAGTTAGTGAGAGTTTCTGTTGTGCCACGTCCTCTTCTGCATTTGGGATTGTTTGGGTTAAGGATTTTGTTCATTCTAATGAGCATGTATTGGCAGCTCATTGTGGTTTTCATTTGCATTTCCCTGATGGCAGATGACTAGGCTCATCTTTTCCTATGTGTATTTATCTGCCCTCTGTAATTCTTTTTGGTGAAGTGTCTGTTAAGGCCTTTAGTCTACTTTTAACTGGTTTGTTTGTTTTCTTACTGTTGATTTTTAAGAGTTCTTTGTATATGCTGATAAAATTTTTTTATCTGATGTGCCTCTTGCAAATATTCTCTCCCTATCTATGGCCTCTCAATCTCGTGACATTGCCCTTAATGAATCTTTATCACCATACTCAAGGTTGTTTTCTGTTGTACTCTAGGAATTTTGTAATTTTGTGTTTCATACTTACATTCATAAAACTGGAAACAACTTGATCTAATTTTTGTGAGGAATATCACATCTGTGCTAGATTCAGTTTTTGCATGTGGAAATCCAGTTGTTCAGGAACATGTGTTGAAAAGACTACCTCTGCTCCACTGTGTTGCATTTCCTCTTTTATCAAAGACCAGTCGTCTGTATTTATGTGTGTCTTTTTCTAGGCTTTCTATTCTGTAACACTGATCTATTTGTCTGTATCAATAATGTCCTACTGCCTTGATTACTGTACCTTTATAGTAATCCTGAAATCGCATAGTGCTAATCATCAAAATTTGTTCTTCAGCGCTGTGTTGGCTATTCTGGGTATTTTACCTTTCCATATAACTTTAATATCAATTTGTCATTACTTACAAAATAACTTAATGGAATTTTTGATTGGGCAATTTTCTGAAAACTATAGATCAAGTTGGGATAAACTGACATGTTGACTATGATGAGTCTTCCTATCCAGAAGCATGACATAGCTATATATGTATTTAGTTCTTTGGTTTCATTCATCAGTTTTTTAGTCTTCTTTGTGTAGCTCTTAGATATTTTGTTAGGTTTATAACCCAGTATTTCAAGGGTGCAGCTGTTATAGAAGTGATTTTGTGGTTTTAATTTCAAATTCCATCTTCTCTTTACTAGTATATAGGAAAGCGATTGACTTTTATATTTAACCCTGTATCCTACAACCTTGCTATAATCACTCATTAGTTTCAGAAATTATTTTGTCTTTTTAATTTTGTATAGATATTCATGGCATCTGCAAACAAAGGCAATTTTGTATCAACTTTCTCAACACATATATACATTTTACTTCATTTTCCTATCTTACTACATTAGTTAGGGCTAGACTGATTTTAATATAAGCAAATAACAATCATTTTCTTCATAATATCTACATATAGCACAAAGCAAGAGAAAAAGTCAATGAAGCAGGCTGACCCAGTTTCCTAGAGCTCTAGGAAATCTCAGTCTTCATATCTTAATGATCCTCATTATTTTTCCAAAGAGATATTTAAAATTATGCAAGTCCTCAAATTTATTTCATGATCCAACACCTTTCACAGAGTATCTCACAGCACTAGAGCTCTGTAGACCATTTTCATCTTAAGGTCTCAGGCTACAGTGGGGCAGAATGGCCTGAGACAGGCTAAAACTAGCAGGCACTTAGATGGAGGCTGCTTCCAATCACACCCTCTTGGCTATGTGACTTGACATGCAGCAGAAATATTGGCTTTTATCATTAGAGAAGTTTCACATGTAGCACATTACATCATCACATAAATGCTCCAAATGAAATAAAATTCTACCAAAAAAATAAATCAGACAGTGTCTTAAAATACACAGAAGTTATAAATCACTAAGTCTGCCAAGCTTTCCATTAATAAAAAACAAGGGTAGGTTCTCCAGATGTTCCTAATCCACAGGATTTGGAGAGCCTATATTTTAACCTGTCTCAGCAAAGAACATCTCATTTTAAATAAGAGGAAGAAATGGTATTGCTGTGAGATTTTTAAAGACAGATTAACATTTAAGTGACTTACATAAAAAAAGCATTGGCTATTGATGTGTTTCAGAAGTATCAATTCAAAGGTCCCTAATGCCAGGTTTGCTGTCTCTGTTGAATTTAAGACTATGTAAACCTGAGACCAGCATTCTCATACACTGTATTACCTCATCTCTAAACCTCCACTTTTCTTAACTTCATTATACCTTGTAGCATCCTTGCCATTCAACTATAGCTTCTACTGAGAGTAAGAAATAATTTTAAAGGTGAGAATATATAACATCTCAACCCAAGTAGAATCCACTGTGTCTATTTTATTTAATTAAGAACATCTCTTGGCTGTCCATGAAACTACTTGATCAGTTATGTTTTCCAAACTTTGTCATAGCACATATAAAATAATGTGCATAGAAACATCTTGAAATGCTTTAAGCACTTTCTTAGGAAACACATTCTCTCTAAATAGCCCGTCACCCAAAGTTTTGAAAAGCACTGTGTAGTGTGAACTACCTTCCTATAAACTAAGAAGAAGCAAATTTTTCTTTGGGTCCATGAAAGGTCCACATTCCCCTTCTTCATGACAGATCCCACACTCCTTCCATTCCTTTTTTGCAGACCCAAAGGTTGACTTTTCCTTGAATGGGTGCTAGGGTGGCACCCATTCAGTAAATGGGGATTTCTATTTAAACAAATAGTAGAGTTTTGTCCCTTATCTGAGAATCCATCTCTGTTAGATACTCAGTGTACCGGTCTTGACCACAAGGCAAATGCACTAGAGTGGGTAAATCTGGCCTGGTAGTATTTCTATGTAAAAAACAATATTAGCTATACTAAACAATTGTTCAGATATTCACATCATAGAAGTTCAGTAGAGTAAAGAGCTATTATTTTGGGATGAATGAACTTGAGAGATGAGGAAACTTTTATTGTAGCCTTGGAAGATAACATGAACTCCAGTAGGTAGGCTGAGAGACACAGCAGGGTACAAGCAAGGGTTTTTGGTAGGAAAATATATTCCTTCAAGTGAAATTCTGTTAAGAGTATCAGGTATCATCCTGAGTGGAAAGATTGTAACAAACAAGACAGATGGTAATGCCCTTGGATTTTATGATCCAGGTTAAAATAACAAACAAATAATTAGTAAACAATAACTCACAGAAAATGGTAATAGATGTTATGAAGAAAATAAAACAGAATGCTGGCATGCATAGGGAAGGGATGGCAACTTCAACCAAGATGGGCAGGGTAGGCCTTTATGAGGTGGTAGCATCTGAGCTGTGGCAGAGACCAGGGCAGAGAATGCACAGGGTAGAATTTCCTCAACTGCAGGTTAGAAAACTGGTGTCCTGGGAAATATCCAAAAGCATTTGAGGCAAGAAAGAATGCTCTTCCAAAGAGGTTCATTTTGTAGAGTCATAATACACATAATACATAATACACATAAAGATGGTTTGAATTCCTACAGTGAGGAGAACCACAATGGTCATGAATTTGGTGGTGATGAACATCTATCTGTATGTGGGAACTGGAAAAGAGGTGGTGTGAGCAGTATACAGTGACATTTCTACTATAAGTCCTCAAAATGCTGTCTAAGAAATCTGAAGACGCCAATAAAATAAAACCTGAAAGGGACTCCCAATAGCTGTACCTTTGGAATCAGACATCTACAGATCAGAATTTTGAAAAGGAAATTTACAAAATAAAAACGTGTGCTTTGACCCTGTTACCCTGACAGGGATAATGCTGAGTAGGTTTCAATGAAAAAGGATGTTTCAATGGGGAGATTCATCACTATTTTTCTTGTCTTAGCAAGAACGCTTGAACCAGCAAACAGCACAGGGTTCTGGAGAGAAAGGGAAACATGAAAATTGAAACACGAAAGGGAAGATGACTTAGCCAAGCAAATGCATATCTTATCGGGAACATGGAAGAGATACTAAATAGTGAATTAAAAGTAATCAGTACTGGGGTGGTGGATCAGAAATAAAATGAAATTAAAAAACAGCTAATAAGTCAAGAACAACAGAAGGATGAAATCTCAATAAGAATTAAAGGAAAGCCAAGGCCATGATATAAATGGCCTAGAGCTGAAACTTTAGGAGTTTATTGCTCATTTTATAGGCAAGCTATTTGAGTCTTATTTTTTCTAAGATTTATTTATTTACTTATAAGTAGAGGAACTGGGGTGTCGGTCAGAAGTGTGGGGGATGAAGGAACTCACAGGAGACAGAGTGGAGAAAAGAACAGTTGGATCTACTGAAGTACACTGCTAAGGGGAGCAGCAGGCAAGACAGGAGAGGTCTGCTGCACCATATGAGTTAGCTCCATGGCAGGGGCTGGAGGGGTGATAGTGTTGAAACTTAACCCCTAGGCCACCAGGGAGGCCTAACCTGAATCTTCTTAGTAGGAATGATTTGGAGTGAGTTTGTGTGATTAATTGGAGACGAGAGAGAACAGAGGTAGGGAGAGTCGCTCCAGGTCAGTTTCAAAGGTACAGGTGAAAGATAAGCAGTGCCTAAAGAGAGAATGGAGCAGTGGGAAAAGGACAAAGGCAAGAGAGGTTAAAGCAAGTAGAATAGAGGACAAAGTGTGTTACTAGCACAGATATGGAAAGAAGATGGCATCTTTATCAGAATTGGTAAGATATTATAGGCAATTAATTTAAAGTTAAGGTGGAGAGGCCTCCCTGGTGGCACAAGGGGTTAAGGAGCAGTACTCTGAAGCTATCCCCAGGCAGGGAGGTGACCCACATAGCGTAGCAGACTTCTCCTGTCTCGCCCACTGCTCCCCTCAGCAGTGTAATTCAGTCGATCTTCCTATTCTGTTTCCCACTCTTGTCTCTGGTGACTCCTCTCACCTCCCGGCACATCAGACCTGTACCCCAGTTCTTGTAGGCATAAATAAATCTTTAAAAAATAAATAAAATAAAGGTGAAGGTAGCAGGTACCTGGGAGTAGATTCTCCATTCAAACTGTAATGTGCTAAATTTGACTTTCTGGTGGACTATTCATGAAGAGATGTTCTGCAGCCTGATCTGAACTTGAAGGGAGATTTCAGGTCTGGAGATAAAAATCAGAGAGATTAGTTTAACATAGAGGCCAGACCTTTTCCTCTACTTAATTTTTATTCTGTGTGATTCTGAATATCACTTTTCCTTTCTGTGACTCAGTTTCCACCTCTATTAATTGGGGATTAAAATAACATATTACTGGTGTGGGGATTTAACAATTTAATACATAAAGTGCTTAAAACATTAACTGGCACTAAGTATTTTCTAAGACCACAAGTATGTTATTTTGTTGTTACTGTTATTAAATGACATTGATGATAGAATTTCTAAGGCAATGGAAAAGAGTAATTATCTCCAAAGAACTCTTTATTCACATTATTTAATTATACAAACCTGCTTACACTTCAGGAGAATGAATAAATAATGTATATTTTTATTGAATTTTGATTTTTAAATCCAGACTCAGAAAAATAGTATATTAAAAATAAAGCACACTATATTGTTTTCTTGTGTACAACACAGTCTTATTTCCTTTCTAATCATTCGTTAACTAGACCATTAAAGTAACACACAGAATAGACTTACTAAAAATTACTGAAATTTTTAGTACAATTTAATATTCTATTAAACTGGAGTAGACTTGGTGGTTCAGAGAGATATATGCAGATAATATCCCTTTATTCCTGAAAATTCTACCTTAGCTACTTACATTGTTGATGGTCTTCTTCGTCACATTTAACTCAGATACACTGGGTTTAAGGTTAGGGAAAATTTTGAGAAATAAAGTTCCCAAAATATGTGTCTATGAAACCATTGATTATTTTTAATAGAAAAGCCTATTTATTTTACATTAGACTGTCCACCAGTTGTTGCTGTAGTAAAATGGCAATGATTGTAAAGGCAGCACTTCAGTGAAACTGGTGTGAAGAACTACTTTAAAAATGCATGCCAGTTAATCCAGCCTGCCTGTCAAAGTGGCCCTTCACAAAGGAGAGGATTATCTCCCAAGTACATCTTGTGCTGTTGCTCAGTGATGATGCTGCACTCATTCAACTGATGATGGTTTTCTGGAAGCAGCTAGTACCCTAAAGAGGCATGCTCAGATGAAAACAGTGCAGTTTCTCTTCACAAAAGGACAGCATTCCATTCAGATGTCCTAAATGCAAAAACCTCAAAAATAAATTGCAAGGCCTGCTCTGGGATCACTTTTTAATGGCTGAAAGATATTTTTAATTTGGATCTTAAATAAGGTTTCATTTCTTTTACTGGTGACCAAAGTAAACAGAAATGAACAAAAACATCTGTTTACAAATCTGACGAAACATAACTATTTTATGTAGTACATACAGATTACAATTCAGTATTTAAAGGTTTAAAGTCAAATAAATATTAGTTATTAGCACTTCAATTTTGTTATCACATATAGCAATTACAACCAGGAAAAGGTAGAAGGACTGAGCAAGAGGCTATTTTCAATTGCTGATCACAAGGTATTTTTGTTTTCAATTACTATTTCTTTCCTAGCAAATGTGACTGTGAACCAAAAGACACATTTTTTTTTAATTCATAAAGACCAAGAGGACTGTTGATGTTTAATACTTGAAACACCTGCAACTAAAAGAAAGTTGCCAAAACAGAATTTACAGCTATATTTTATGAGAAATAATGCACACTCTGTTTGTATACATACTTCCTTGACATGAAGTCCATATGATTTGGCACTAGCAGATTACTTTCTAAAATGTTAGTAGGCCAGAGGTTGGGTATGGATACCATATGCTGCCAATGTCCTAGTGTCTGCTGTTATAATTATATAGAGTCCTGAGTTTGTCCAGGTTTATTAAACATGTAACCCTAAACTGGCCAAGAGAAATTGAGATTGGGAGATAGCTTGACAAATGAAACAATATTAGGGCAGGATTAGGGTTTATTTCCAAAATTCTACTTTGTACCTTAACTAATAAATGAAACCTAAGCCCTTCTGCGCAGTAGAAAGTGAATTTTTCTAAAACTTTTGAGACAGCCATACTGATTTAAAATATCAAATTAACATGAAATAGTTTGAGTGATTATTTCAACCTAATTAGTATGAGTACTGGACAATGTGGATGAGAAATATGAAAGAAGAATAAAAAAAGGTACAATTTAAGGAAATGGTTTGTCATATATATATGACCCACAGCCAGGCCAACACGTTTCACATTGGGGTTGCCCTGCAATAGTTAAATATATATATTTACACCATATGTATCATACTTTATCTTGATGTTTACTTTCCATACATTATTGTAACAAATCAATTAAAAGAGAATACAACTCAATCCAAAAGTGGATATTTCAATCCAAAATAGACATTTCTCCAAAGAAGACATACAGATGACCTGTAACAAGAATATAAAAAAAAAAAAATCCTCAATATCACTTATCATCAGCAAAGTGAAAAACAAAACCACAATGAGATACCATTCCACACACGTAAGATTATCCCACCTTAAAAAGAGAGAGAGAGAAAACAATCCAGAAACAACAAGTATTGGCAGTGACATACAGATAAAGAAACCCTGTTATACTCTTGTGGGAATATAGACTGGTCTAGCCCCTACTTAAAACAGTAAGGGGATTTCTCACACTAATAATACACCTACCATAGGGTGCAGCAATTCCATACCTTGACATTTATATAAATACTAAAAAACACTAGTTTTGAAGGGATATACACACCACTATGTTCACTGCAGCATCATTTATAAAAGACAAATTAAGGAAACAACCTCAATGCCCAATGACAGAGGAAGGGATTAAGACGTAGCATATACGTATGTGATACAATATTACTCAGCTATTAAAAAAGATGAATTCTTTCCATTTGCATTACCATCGGTGGATCTGGAGAGGATTACGCTAAGTGGGACAAGTCAGAAAGAAAAAGACAAACAGCAGATGATTTTCCTTATATGTGGGAGAAACAAAAGAACAAACAAAAGAAAACCTAAACAAACCCTAGAAATATGATCGCAGAGTCAGGGATGCCAGAGGGACAGAGGTGATGGACAAAGGCAGAGAGGGCGCAATGTCTATTGTGGAGGATTATGGGGGTTTTATTGGCAGGTATGGAAGGTAACAAATCTGAAATGGTGTGTACTTATTCACCTAAATCATGTACAGAGTTGTAAACCAATGTTACAGAAAATAATACATGTTTCCAAAAACTATTAAAGTCTGAGAAAATACATGATTAGTGTGCTGCTAGGTGGAGGGAGGAACATTTCTTTCCTTTCTGTGTCTGTATATCCAGCATTTATAATAGTACCTGAAACAGTAGATTCTCAATAAATTATTGAAACAATCAATTACTAAGAACAGCCAGATTTTTTTAAAGGATATAAACAAGTGATACAGATATAGAATCAATACAGTTTTCAATCAAACAATGAAATTATAGCAGCAAATGGGGATGGGACGTGATGGTGGTGTCATCATTCACAGTTATTGCATGTTCCTATTTGGCTTTCATTCATTCCTGCATTAGAGGATTCAACCTGATAGTTTGTTCATAGGTTTGTCTGCCCCATGAGACCATGATGCCTGCTTTTCTCTTGCCACACACAGTTAAGTATTTAATAAAGGAACAAATAATAGGTATCTGAATAGTGAACACGATGTTAGATGTACTACTTATCGAGAAGCTAGGGTTCTTTAAGCTTTTAGATGGCAAGCAATTATGGGGTGATATTGTTCTCAGGATTTTTCAGGTCTTTTTGGCTGTGTGCTTTATTACCCTGTTCCTCAAATACATGGGGAAAGAACACATTTATTCCTCTGAAGTTCTGCCTGTGACCACATGATGACACCAGCACTGCACCATAAACAAAGAATAGCTGTGCAGTGAGGGTTCCCTATGCCAGCAGTCAAGGGGCTCCCTCTCTCCAGTTCTTGCACCCACACTTTGCTGTGTTTCCCCTCAGGTCTTCCTCTTGGTCCAAGACACATATAATACTTGCCAAGAAACTGTCAGACTGGAACTGGGTACTGTCTACCTGAAGTTAGTATTTTATTTATTCTCAGACAGGTCAAATCTATTTATTCTTCCCATCTGAAAAAAAAATCTAAAAATACTTTGAATTCTATTTAAATGTGTGCATTATTAGTTTGAGGTACAGGTCTTTTTATATTGTACTTTCCAGGCTTCTCTAAGTGACCTAAACAAAGCAACCAACAAAGCAAATTATGTCCTAATATGCTGTGAGAATTCACTGAAGACAATTTAACCAGCAGACCCAAAAAAGTAGAGTATTACAGAGTTTAAGGCACATGGATCCTTACATTTAAAGTAGATTGAAAAACTCAGTGTACAAAAATAAATTATCTGAAAACAATCTACCTGCTAAGAATTACAGTGAGTTTGGATAGCAGATGATGTGGTTTTCAAAAACAGAAATGGGTAGGTTTCTATTATATTAAGCCAGGGTTTTATTTTTTAATGGAGGCAAATATTGTGAAATTGCACAAGACTTATTTTTGTTCATATGCAACTTCATTGAGATGTAATTTACACTTAAGAAGATATATCCATTTAGGTAAATAATGCAATGAGTTTTCAAACACACACCCCACCACCACCAAAATAAATATACAAAACTATTTCAATGCCTGAGAAAGTTCCCTTTATCATCTGCAGGTCAATCCCTGCCCTCAGGATGTTCAAAGTCCATGCCAGTGTTGGGTAATGTGAGTTTGTACAGCTCTAGGCATTCTCGCGTGTGTAGGGGTATCTCTTTTTGGTTTTAATTGTAGTTCCTTGATGACTACCAACTTTAAACATCCTTTCACAACTTAATTGGTCATTTAGAATTTTCCCTTTGTAAACTGCTTATAATATGCATTCATTGAAAAGATGGGTTGTCTTTTTAGTGTATTTTTTGTAGGAGTTATTTATATAATCTGGATATAAATTATTTTTCAAATGTGCATTACAAATATTTTCTACCAATCTGGTTTGACTTATTTTCTACAGTGCAAATTTTGATGAAAGAAAGTTTAATTTTGATAATGTCCAATTTTCAATTTTTTATTTTACATTTAGTGCTCTTTGTGTGCCCTCCAAGAAGCTTACCAAACTCAAGGTTGCAAAGTTGTTCTATAATTTTTCAAGCTCTGTCATTTTAGTTTTTATGTTTCTGTCTATAATCCACCTTGAATTAATTTTTGTATATACTATACATGTAACATGAGGTGAGTTAAAGTTCATTTCCCCCACACATTTATCTATTTGTTCTGGCTCAATTGTCAAGAAGTCTCTTACAGCTTTGCCTGTAAGTTAACTTCATATGTTGTACTGAAAGTCAACTATTGTTCCAGTGATCTGTTTGCCTATTTTTACACTTTGGTTTAATTACTATAGTTTTATAATAAGTCTTGAGATCAGGTAGTATGAGTCTTCCAACTTCATTCTTTTTGGGGTATAATTTTGTCTATTCTAGGTACATTTCTTTTCCATATAAATTTCAGAATTAGTTTTTCAATTTCAAAATCTATTTGGATGTTATTAGATTGAATTAAATATATAGTAACTAGGCTATCAGAAATTAGTTTGTAAAAAGCCATTTCTTGCTAAGAAAACTTCACTTTCTAACCTTTTCAATTTCCCCAAAATTGCCTCATCGCTGAAAAATATATTTAACAGTCTTTAGCAAGATCAGAATTTATTTTAAAAGTCTTGGAAATCATCCAATCCATTTTAAGCTACTCTTCCTTGAAATAATAATATAAAAAAGCTCTTTAGTAATTTAAGTCTGGGAAAGATTTTTTTTCTGATATTAGAATACATATACTTTGATAAGTAAAACCACAATTTCAAAATGTGCTGGGCACTTTAAATTAAAATAATAATAATAATTCCCATTCATTTAACTATTAGCTTCTAACTACTTCTCCACAGACTAGATATGATAGATTATACTGTCTAGTTACCTTAATTCAGTTACTACACATTTAAAACAAATTTATTTTTCTTTACAACTTATCCCACTATACACATTAATTATATATTTATAATATACATACAGAAGGTTTGAAAAGGAACACAGAAAAATACACCTGGCATATTTTACTTTTCAAATGTTTTCAGTCATGTTATTCTTAGTCTCATTTGTGTTTCTTTCCATATGAAATATTTCAATGTTCAGAAGTAAAAACTTGAAAACAAAGTCATGCTTATTCTCACTGTCCTACATTTCTTTCCAATATGTGTTTTTATAGCAGTGACCCATGCTAAGGAAAGCAGTCCATGCTGTATTTTCCCAGATACTGCTGCTCAATTTATTCCACCCATCCTCTCTCAGTTTTCACTGAAAGGAATACCTAGATTACAGGGTAGTGTCTTTTATCTTTCCAAATCCAAGGTGATGAGAGCTGTTGACTTGAAGGTACTATTGCCCTTAGCATCGTGACAGACGGTTTGAAGCAATCTGCCTTAGTCTACATGCTAAAGGCGCCCTCTGCTGGGATTTCTAGGGAGTACAAAATTATAGCCAGCAATTCCCTCATTCACCAAAAAAAATTGTGATTCTATTTCTTCCAGCATGTTTTCCCCTAAATATACTTTCTAGTACTAGCATCTATAGTAATATCTGTCAAAATATAGCATAGTATCTGGTGATTCTTCCCTCACTTAGAGCAATGTATAACAGAATTTGCTATAATTAAATCAATACAGGAAACCTTGCAGGACTGGATTTGTTTGGGCAATGACTATTAAAGATTATTAATAAATTAATTAAACATTATTAAGAAATTCATTAAATGAAGTCATATGATGACTGCTTCACAGTTGGTATTAATTTTATTATAAAAATGTTTAATGACAAGTAGAATCTTTTATATATCATTATAATATTAATGGAAAAATAAAAACAAAACATACATACCATTTCAAGATCAGACTAAGGCACCATTGTATCCTCTTTAAGAAAGCAGGATTTAGTAGCCATAGATTCAAGTCCTAGCTACATTCTTTATTTCCTGTGTGACACCGGAAAAGTTAATCACTTGGCTTCCGTTCATAAAAAAATACTGAAATTGAGAGAATTCATAGGTTTGGGGAAATTAAATAAGTGCAAAACATTTAGGCTAGTCCTGGCATAGACTACACTCAGTAAAACTGTTTACTGAATTTACAGAATAGTAATTCAGATAAAAATACAAAGTTTATTTATTATATATTTTTAAATTCTTCACTAAGGGGTTTTTGCATGACATAATTTTCCAGTGTGAGATTTTTTTCAATAATCAGGAGAATAAAATGAAAAAAGATATTAATATTAGTCCTTATAGGCTAATGGAGCAATTACAAATATCAAGAAGACAATAGCCTCTATCAGCTCCTAATATTAGGGCAACTTAGAAGAAATGCAGAGGGCTCCATTCAAAACATCAAGATGAAGAAGTGTCACTGTTAGAATCTTCCACATAGAGTCTTGACAATGTACTAGATAATTAATACATAAAGTGATGGGTCCATACTTTCTGCAGCAAGAGCTGATGTCTTGATTTTTTGAGAACTTAACACTTCTTAACCTATGCATTCCAATTAGGGAGATGGGAATAAGTTTACTTCTTGTGTTGGTAATTACTATTTTTCTTTAGGATCCCACTTTAAAAAATAAACACAAATAATTCAATTATATAAAATTATAAAATGAATTATGTATTAAAAATGTTAGAATGGTATAAAAAACATTTCTAATGCTAAACACCGTATTATGGTAGCAGGAAATGGAAAAAGTACCAGTTCTAGTACTATATAACTCTTCATATCATATTTATTATGGTTGTATATATAACTCCTAGTAACATGAAGGTCTGTTAAATTTATTCATAAAGAATGAGAATAACGCTTATATACTTACACACTAAAATCTTATATATTTGAATATATGCTCATATATACTTATATAATTATATACTTAAAACTATCTCCATGAAAGTATAAATTTCTTGGGATTGAGACTAAGTCTTTATATTTCTGCTTCTTAGTGTCAAACTGATTTATGTCTGTTCAGCAGATATGAATTGGCAACCTTACATTTTGGTAACAGAAATAGCACATTTTGTTTTCTTTAATGAACTTAAGCTTGACTCCAAGTACCCACCCCAACAGACTGCCAGGAAATTCCACCTCTGTCAGTAAGAACATCCTTTTATTTGCTCCAAGGTTAAGTATTACACAAAGCTTGGGAGTTTTACTCTGCATGGGCCTGGGGGAGAATATGTCAATCATCTGAAAACATCAGTGGTTGCTGAGGTGTTGAGGTGGCCATTGCTGCTTCTGTGTGTACTTGGGGACCTCCATGGCAAACAGCCACTCCCCTTTTCAGCCTCCCCTCTGACATTTTGCTTTCACAATCCCTCAGGATAGAAGGTCCTGGCTTTGGACTTCTCATTTCCTTTACTTGATTTTACCCCTGTTTTGTACAGACTAAAATGTTATGTTTTAGTGAAGTTAAAAGAAAATAGTTACATTAAAAGAAAATTCTTTCTACTCTAAATAAAGTCTGATTATTCATTGCCAGGACAAGACCTCAAAACTTCTTTATTGGATTACAGAGAATAAATATGAATTCTTTCATTTTATATTACTATAAAAAAATCCTTAAATGTCTTCTAGTTCCCTTGCCATAGTACCCACACCTCATTTGAGACAGAGATTATAACCTGGGGACAGCACACAGAAAAGCAAAGAGGAGCAGTACATTTGTCTTTCTCATGTGATTTCTCTCCTACCATCACTGACAAGAACAGTTAAAATATTTTCAGGGACAAGTGCAAAATGAAGCAGTGGGATCCATTCTGGAAAAATTCTTAAGTTTCAAGAAGCATCCACAGAGCATTAAATCAAGCACAGGACCCTTGAAAGTGTAGGGGCCCCATATGACTACCCAGGAAGTCCACCCCAAAGCTGGCCTTCACCACCACCTTAGTGAGGGTCTTCACCTTGCTCCTGACATTCCATTTTTGTAGTATGCTTCCTTCTTTGGTCTGTTTAGAATCATCCATGCAACAGTACACATTTGATGTTCTGAAAGCAGACCCCTGGTTCTATCATATCCCTATTTGAACCCTTTGATAAGTCCCCTCTGGGGTAATGTACAAGTTATAAACATGAACCTCATGCTTCTAATTGACTGGTCGTCTCCATGTCTTTCCATGTCCAGCTTAATGTGTCATTTATATGTCATGGATTGAATCTTCAAACAACCAGAGGAAGAAGGTAAGGCAACACTTACCTGAACCATGCTATCCACAGAGGCTTCATCTCATGTTGATTGTAGTCTGTCCTTTTAGGTGATACAGAGTTTTCAAATATGTTAAATTCCTGAGCACAGGAAAGCTCAAAACCACGAAATCAAATGATGTTGTCAATATGCTAAGGATTCTAAGAAAATATAACCCCTTTTCACAAGAAGACTTTAAAACAGATGAGGAAGATAGCTAACAAAGCAATTACAGTGTGATATACTATGGCTATCATTTACTGAACCCCTACCATGAGTCAAGTACAACACTGGGTATTCAAATATGGTATTTACTGCTGTTAGCTATTGCTACAACTTGAGCATTCTAATTCCTATCTGACAAGTGGGAAAACAGGCTCTGAGAATATAAATAACCTTACTAAGTAGGTTATAAGCTAGAATTTAAATCCAAGTTTGCCTGATTCCAAACCTCTGTTCTCTCCACTAAGCTATGATACTGTGTTTCACAGATGCCGATAATGGTGTTCTAAAGCTGGTATGTACAGAGAGACAGAGAAGGGACCAGAAATCCTACTCCAGATTATCTAATCAGCTAGGCTGAAGATGAAATGAAATCATTGACCTTAGGGCAAAGAGTGAAAGGTGAAGGAATGGCATGTTAAAAGAAGAAACAGAACATACTGCCAGGTCCTAGAGAATATAAAATTAAGGAGCAACAAGTGGTCTGGAAAGAAAGGATGAGATAGATGGACTGTGAACCAACCCCGAAATTAGCCAAAGGGCTATATGATAAGGACTTTGCATCTAAATAGCTTGGACTTTGTTCAGTAGATGATGAGGGATCATCCAGAATATTTAAGTGGGAGATGCCATATCAAGTCATTCTGACACCAATTTGGAGGGGAAAAAAATGAAAGGAGAAAGATCATTGAGTAGATCACTGCAAATGAAGCAAAAACTAAGACAGCTTGAATTCAGTTGAAAGGAAAATAAAAAGAGGAAGTTCATTTTAGGAGCTACAGAACAAGAAGAAAGATGATGACTAATTAAATCATGCTTTTGTGGTAAGTGTAAAAAAAAGATAAGAGTAAACCATAAAGATGTCTTATTTGGATATTTGAGTGAATGGTTTTCTAACCTAATCACTCACTTACATCTACAACCATAAGAGACTGGACCTTTGAAATTTCATCTTCTGGTATAATCATCCATTTAAGAAACCATGATCACTTTCTCATCCATTTCTCTTCTTTGGGATTAAAGATATCTTTTCTTTTTTTATGAGTCATATTGTTTTATGTCATTTCTTTTTTAAAAGGAAGGGCCCACTTGAATTCAATGATAACTTACAGACATGATTTTTTTCATCAGTTATTCCCTATTCCATTATGACATGTTCCACAGCTTACACATGTAGAATTTTCTGACACTGGTATAGCTCTCTACCATCTCCACAGCATTTCAAGAACATTTTCATTTGCTTTCTCTTGAGAGAGTGAATAAGGAATTAAATTCCTTATTTTAAATAGAAGAAAATGAAACTTTCCAAGAGTTTCTGTCAATCCCAATCATATAGGGATAGAACCCAGGTCTCAGGTTTTCTTGGTCCTTGGGACTCCTTTACTAGAGAGAGTTGAATTTGGGTGATCAGGAACAAAGGGGCCAGCATATGCACTCCAAGCAAGAGAATTTATTTTTTAAATAGAAGAAAACATCAGCCTTCAGCATCAGGGAAAGCTAAGACTCAAGCCAGTTTCTATTAAATAAGGATTCATCTGGTCACTTGAATTTCCTACTCACCCTCTTGAGGCATTATGCATGATTGGATTCAGGCAGTTTGCACAATACAGTGGATCAGCTAATTGCTCCTCTGCTTACTATAAGCACAAATGGCTACATTGGTTGGAAAACCAACCCAGGGAATAAGCTATGAAATTGGTATTGAAGCTTTGGCAGCAGCCTGACTGATCAGGATACTGAATGAAAAGCTACAACACAAAGCACAGCTTGTTTTGTTTTGTTTGACTTTTTTTTTTAAACAGTAATTTCTAGTGGCAGAGACAGATGTTTCTTGAAGTAGTAAGAAATTTGCAAAGCAGAATGTTCCAGCACTTACTGTAATTGCTTTATTAATATTGTATGTGTTTATGGCTCCTATCTTTTGGCTTGTGGTACCTCTTACTTTAAATGACTTTGGGTTTCCTGACGACTGCTTATAAATCTTTATTTCAGAGATCCTTTGAGTCACATACCCAGTTTAGCTGCTGCATAGTGAATCATTTCACATGAGACTGCCTTTTCCTTTGCATCAATTACACCCAGAAGCCCTCAGGGGGCACTGGAGCACCATCAGAGACAGCAGTCTTATATATGAAAGGAACTGAGAAATAAACCAGCTATATACTTCTATCGCTGCAACAAAAATGACTTATTATATCACTAGCCAAGTCTCAGGCCTTAATGTCGGCTACAATGTCATGAGAAGGACCTAAGAGATTCTAACCTAGTATCCTGAAGAGACTAGGTCTGTGGGAAAGTTACATTTGCAGGGGCATAACCTAGAATAACTTCTTTTTGGTGCTTGGTTTTGTTTCAAAAAGTATAGAACTTATTTTTAATTCTCTTCCAATGTGTTACTAAAAAGATGGAAGAAGGAAATAATACAGCAAATGAAAATTAAGCATGTAGTTGACCTCTGCCTTGGATGCTTGTTAGTTTGCCCAGAGGCTACCACACTCCACTTCTCCTCCCCAGTCCGTCATAGCAGCTCTTAGTTGTTCCTGCATATGTTCTCCTAGGCTCTTGATCCTCAGTATGCCTGCTCAGTAAGCTTTTCTGGGGGAAGAGGTTTTTTTTGGGGAGTTTAAGTTTTGTGGTTGACATTATGATTGCTGTAATTTGCTTCAGAACTGACTCTAATGAGAGCCTGTGAGTTAAGTGCAGGCTCCACTCAGTCAAAAGCCATGAGGATGTGTAGAGAAGCCTACAAAGAGTCTGCTCATTGAGTGATATCTGAGAACTGCTGAACTTCTTCAGTAGTGCAGGGCTGAGCTGTGCATTATGTATTCAGCCCTCTGCACTGAGTTGTGACAGTCCAATTCCTTTGTGCAAACGCTCACAACTGGGGGCCTCCATACTTTGCTGGTGTCTTTCTTTAATTCATGTCTCAAGGAGGAAGTCCACTCAATATTTAATTTTAATCTAACATGTCACATTTTTTCCATGCCAAGAAATAGCCTTCCAGTATGCATAATTCATCAGAGTGGACAAGACCAACTTCAGTTTTAGAGGAAATGTTGAGAAGTGAGCTGTGGTCACCAGCATCGCCCTCTCCCACTGACATTTGGATCAAGGCACTTTCAATCAGTCAGAGAGCATGTGTATCTGCAGACAGAGATTATTTGATGGAAAAAAAGGAAAAACACTTTCTGTGTGTTTGGAGCATACACAGAGCAAGGACATGTGGATTTTTTAATACATCCTGCACAAAAAGCAAGCTTACATGCAGCTTAGAGCTAGGCACAGACAATTTTTGGTACAGATGGTGTGCCAAAGGAGTTTTTGTGTGCAGTGGCTTCTAAAACAGTCAAAGAGAAGAAAGAGACTGCATGCGTTCTTCCAAAATACTTCATATTGTTGCCTTTGGCTTGCAAATATTAAGAAATAGAAACAACATTATTTTATATTATTCCTCCTGGTCTAAAAATATTAAAAGATAGGTGCATTTACCCATGACAAATCTACAGTCATATCAACAAACAACATTTGAAACCCAATCTAATTTTTCTCCTTTAAAAATTTCAAGATTTAAAAAACATGGCTGTTAGCACAAATAAAAAACAAGTAGGGTGTATCTATAGGAGTTGTATTTCATGTATTTAGGCTTATAACATCTTGCAGGTAAACAAAGATTATTTACAAAGGCCAGGTTAACATATAATATTATTAAAATACTGCCATTCCTTCAAGCTGTTCAACTGCACAACCAATCTGACACATTAACATACTGCATAGTGAAAAGGCTGCACTTGCTACATTTTCCCCAGATTTTGTTTCATTTCAAATACTGTGTACAAAAAAAGTCATATTCAAGATATTGCTTATCCACAACATCCCTGAAGTGCTTTGACAGCTATGAGACTTTTATTTTAGTAACTGAGTCATGTATACATGCATTTGTTTCCCCTGAATCTTTTTTTGTATCACTTAAATTCACCTTTCCTTAAAGTTACATTATGCATATTTTCAGTTTTATAATCACCTTTCTAAATGGATACTGCTGACCAGAAGTGATACTATCTTGCCTGTATCATACATATGGCAACTTCCTGTATCAGAGTTTAATTTTCTCAATTAAAAAAAAAGAAACAAGAAAGACAAAAACCCAATGATATTTTTCTCTTCCACTTCTCTTTTTTTTTCTTAATCTAAAGATGTGCAATTCTCAAGAAATTATGTTCCTTGGGATGATCAGTATTCTCTTTCAATAAGACCACAGGACATAACTGTTTGGTATAGAAACTAAATGTCATGATTCTGTACCCTGTGACTTAGCAGGAAACTCCGACTGCATGATTTTTTCTATAATTTTTTTTCACTTTCATTCCCTTATTGTGCTTTTTCAATGAAAGTTAGACAGTAATAACTAGTACATTTACACACTGCAGCTAATGATTGTAATAATATAAGGTAAGAGGATAAATACTTATTAACAAAAAAAAGTACAGTATAACCCTTCAATGAATAAAAAAAATTATTTCAGCGTTAATGAAAACATGAACACATTTGACAGAATTACTTAGGGGAAGAAAATCACTTGCATGCCTCCTAGGGGCAAATTAACTGGGTGTGTATGTGTTTAATCCTTTCAAGATTGTAAGTGTAATTGTTATAAACTGCCACCCTCCTTGCCTCCTGCCCAAGTCTGAGTAGGCACCCCCCTAGTTCTATCTTACCTTTTAGTAGCTAATTTGAGTTTCTCTTCCCAAGATGCACCATAATGTCTGCAGGAAAGGAGGCTAATAATTCTTTCCTAGGAAATTCTAGATTCTATTCCCTGGGGTTAATTGTTGATCGAATAATGGATAATCAGAGCAGTAGACATTTGGATGAATAAGGGGGGTAGTTATGGATAGAACAAGGAAAAAAAGGATACTTTGTGAAAACATGCCATAGAATATCTGAATTCATGGTTCACTATTAATTAGCATTTTAATTTTATGTCCTTTGATATTGTACTACCAGATTAACTTGTTGTAATTTATATATATAAATTTATAATTTATATGATTTATATATACATATATGTGTCATTCGTATATCTACATATACATATATATGTATGTATATGTATGTGTGTATAATTTTTTAATGGGCATTCCAGGATCACTTTCTCATTCCTTATTAGTGTCATTAATGGAATATATGCTATAAATATATACACACACACCTACATACATAAATACACATCTCCTCAAGGAGAAGGAAATCATCATGTATAAGAAGCTAATCTATCAAACTTTAGATAAGTAAATAATCTTAAATACATTAGGAAGTAATTTAATAAGATTAGTAAATGAGCAGTCTAGGGCTGGATCTGACACTTTCTGATTAGAAACTCCACAACAGTAAAGAAGATCTCTTGAGATAATATATGAAGGAAATTCATTTTACAGTTCTTGCAATTTGAGATGAATCAATTAACTGCTCTGGCCCTCAGCTAAATCATTGCATCTATAAAAGAATATGGTTGGGCAAGGTGACTACAACTCTAAAATTATTTGATTTAGGTCAGATTTTAGATTTGTGATTATTATCAAAAAGGAAAAAAAAAAGACTTCAGAAGATGAGAACACAGATCTATTATCTCAGAGTCTTAAAGAACACAGACTTTATCAAAGTTGAATTCAGCATCCTGGGTGTACAATAAGTAGGATTCTACTGCCAGAGGGTTCTAAAAATTCCCCTAGTAATCACAGAAAAGAAGTAAAACAATGTGTGGATTTGTGCTATTCTAAACAAACTCTCAGTCAACCCAATAGTGAATATGGATAGAAGATGTCTAAGATGTCTGATTAGACACATCCTGCCAGACAGCTAGGTTCTAGAATCCCTTTTATGCTCAGACTTTGGCCAGGGCCTTGGTTCAAAGCTAAGGCGGTGATTTCTCCTTGTGGTTTGTTTTGCTGATTTGCTGATTAGTGTTATTAAGCACTTTTTCATATACCTGTTGAGTATTTCTATGCCTTCTTTGGGAAGGAAGGCTATTATCAAAACAAAGAAACAACAACAACAAAAGACAACAGGTATGTTGACAAAGGTGTAGCGAAAAGGGAAGCATTGCATGCTTTGTTGGGATTTTACATGGTTACGATGCAAAAGGTTTCGCGATTTCTCAAAAAAAAAAAGTACTACCTTATAATCCAGAGATGCCATATACAATTATCTATTCAAAGGAATCAAAATCAAAAGCACAAGTAGATATCTGAACACCCAGGTTCTCTGCAACATTATTCAAAATAGCCATGGAAATAACCTAAATGCCCATCAGTGTATGATGAATAACACAAATGTGGTATATATCGCTAATTTGTTGTTAGTCAACATAAAAAAGAAAAGGAAATCCTGCCATTGGTGACAACATGAATGAACTGGGAGAACATAAGGTCAAGCAATTAGACATAGAAGGACAAACACTGACTCAGTAATTTTCCCAGGTATATCTTTCCAAGATATGAGTGGTCAATGAATTACATATACTATCTTTATAACTAGGTAGTTTATGTTAGACTAAGAACATGTAAAAGTAAACAAAACAAGAATACCTATAAAGACAGATGAAGCATTATTAACTAAGAACCAATATAAATCTATATAAACCAGTATAAATGGCAATGGCTTACACGAATCACATCCAGAAGATTAAAGTGATAGGTTTGTCAATAATAAACAATGAAAAAGGAAGGTAAAGTGATGTTCTGTTCCAAACCCAAAAGGAAAACAAAAGGGGCCTTCCTGGTGGTGCAATGGGCTAAGCAATGCACTATGGAGCATTGCATTTTTGTATACAAGCACTAAGGTACAAGTCAGAGGTGGGGGGAGGGGCGGGGGCGGGTGAGAGGATCCACCAGAGACAGAGTAGGGAACAGAACAGGCAGATCAACTGAAATACACTATTGTTCAAAAGCTAAGGCAGTGAGGCAGGAGAGGTCTGCTATGCCATGTGGGTCACCTCTGCAGGTCAGCAGCAGGGATTGAACTCACGCTGTAGCAGCTGTGGCTTGCTTCATAGTGCATTGCTTAACCCATTGTGCCACCAGGAAGGCCAACTGGTGGACTTTCTCATCTAAGTTTTGGTATCTCCACCACCACAGGGGCAGCTTTGATTTCAAGTGGGCTAGGTTCTGCAGGTGTAGACACGGTTTTGATTTGAGCGACAGACTTCCCTGTCTCTTCCATCTGAAACAAATGCCTCATCCAATATTTACTCATTGATGAATTCCCTGGCAAAGTATCTTATGCCTAGAAGTCTTTTCTAATCCTGTCCTCTTTTGGAAAGCGCTCCCCAAACCTTCATCTGCTTCTTGATCTTCAACTGTTTATCTTTTAAATACTTACTCTATTTTAAGTTATTGATAAATTTTTGTCCTGTTTGCAAATCCTCCAAAACTGAGGGATCTCTATAAGCTTAGGAGAAACATTAGAAAGGGTCTTTTCCTAGCATGCTAACCTTATTCACTCAGGGAAAGATTTAGCCAGTTCAGGGGCTGAAATTTTTGCGGTCACCTTTTCTCTCTGACATGATTGATGATTTCTTCTAAGAGATTTGCAAAATATATGTAGTCAGCCCTTGAAACATGGATAGCTGGACACTGACAGGATTAAAGTGATTAGGTTGTTGAACCCAATAGTCTTTTAGATTCAAGGATCTCAAAGGATGGGCCCTTTACAGACAACACTGTATAAAAGCTCAACCACTGAGAACCTAAATCAATGAACGAAATACCAAAAAGGTATTTTGATATCCCTTAAGCAATGAGCTGCCAAATGTACGGTTTTCAAATAGTTATGGGGCATTGTAGAATGGGCAGAAATTCACGAAGGTCACACCCACAGTGACCTTATGCTGATTGATCTACTTCATCTTCTTGTCCCTGTATGTGTTATGGTATTTTTAGGATCCTTTTGGTTTAGGTTCTTACTTAAGTCTCTTGATATGTCACTGAGAGTATGTGGTCAAGTCACATTTTCTCTCTTCTCAGAGGTGCACACTGATCCCGTCATTTTGTAGCTTTCTGACTCCCTTGCTATTTGGGTTTTTTTCCTAAGTTTATACACAATGTCTTTAATCTGGTCCTTCCCTACCTTGGACATTGTTGATTCCCTCTAGTGGAGCCCTGGTACTGTAGAGATAGCAAAGATAGCAAATGAATCAGATGGATTCTTGACCAGATTAAGTTAGATGAGAAGATAAAATACCCATAAAAAGTATGCTCAGGTGAGAATGCAGAGTCCAAAGAAAAGTAGGGTCAAGTTGGGAACTGTAATTTGAGTATATTCTGGGTGTAGAAGGGAGTATATTCTGGGTATAGAAGGGAATAAAAGATGGTCCATGACCAATGTGAGATCTACTGTTAAAGTAGCTTTGATGAGAAAAAGACACAGTGACTTCAGTAAAAAACAAAAAAATTAGGGGATAATTTAATTCTGTGGGAGGATGAAGAATAGAACTAGGGAGGCCAGCATGAGCAACAATTCAATGAATCCAAAGATGAAATAGAGAGAGCATCTTTCTAAAGCTCCTTATATAACAGTACCTGCTTCCAACACATTTTTCAGAGCAAAGATCTTACTGACTGCTTACTTACCCCCTTTGGAAAGATACCCTCAAAAAGGAACTTGTGCAGGTGCCTAGAGCAGACAAGTATAAAGCTTATCTGGGAACAGAACAGGGACAGGCAGTCTCGGCAGACCTGTGAGGTGTTACAACCCATTGTATCATTGACTTAATATTCTTTTATCACTCAATCCAAGGTTTGCTCTCAATTTCCATTTTCTGCTGTTATTCACTCTCAGGTCAATGAAGGTGATTATGGGGGCCTGAGATTGCAGGACAAAAGGAAAATATTAATCACTATACTTTTTCTTTTTTTAAAGAAAAAGTAGATTCCATACCACCACCATAAATCCTTTCAGATATCTTCAAGTTGGGTGATCTCCCTGGTGCCCTAGTAGTTAAGTCTCAGCACTGTCATCTCACGGCCTGAATCTGATACGGAGCCAGGGAGCTAACGCACATATGGCACAACAGACCTCTCCTTTCTTACCTGCTGCTCCCCTCAGCAGTGTATTGCAGTAGATCCACCTGTTCTGCTCCTTATTCTGTGTCTAGTGAATCCTCTCACCATCCCCACACCTCTGGCCTATACCCCAGTTCTTCTATGCAAAAAAAAAAAAAAAAAAAATCTTCAGGTTGGGAAAATAGGATCATGAGTTATCAGATGAAAGTAACCATGAGGGTTTACCATTCAAGAGCTAAAAAGAACTGACCCAATCAAGGAAAAAAATAATCTAGTCAAAAAATGGACACAGGATCTAAATGGACACTTCTCAAAAAATGAAATATAATGGTCAACAGACACAAGAAAACAAGTGCTCATCATGTTATTTATGATTCCTGTAACTTTTCTGTAAGCTTCAAATTATTTCCATAAATTTCAAATGGCTTCAAGAAATGACCCATTCATTCATCAGTCCCACTGAGGTTTTTTTTTTCTTTCTTTATATATGTATGACATCAACTGTGGTCCCCATGGAATTCCCACCACCATTTCACCAGTGCACCATTACTTCCTTGTGCTCTTTCTGCCCTCATCCCATTTCCTCCCCACCCCCAAAAAATGTTTCTGATTTGTCCTGTTTTTTTTGTTTTTGTTATGTTGTCCCACTGAGTTTTAACTCAATTTTAGAGGAGCTACTATGCAGCTGTCACCATCACATATAACACCCCAAAGTGAGAAATTCTGACTTTTAAACGATTTTATTAGGCTCTGTATCAGGCATAAAAACCAGTATCTTCTTATTATAATTCTAGTTCTACTTGTTAACAGGGGTTTTAAAAATATTTGGGAAAAATCAAATGTCATAAAAAGCACATTCTCTATATAGAAACAGACAAGAAAATAAATCATATAAATATCAAAAATTCAAACCCTCACCTGTCACACACAAGGTGTGTGTTTTAGAAAATGTCATTTCACTTCTTTCTTTTCAGTTACATAATCTGAAAAAGATAAAAATCTTTGTTCAAACACAGTTCTACAAGCTTAAGATCAATTCTCTTTGCCTTGATGGAATACTCCATCTTCTCATTTTTACATGTTAGTATCACTGCTTCACACAGCTGTTCCACTGATGATTAACCCCAAGGCAGAACCTATTCCTTTTCAACCTTTTCAGGCTACCCTCCTGAAAACCCTTTTGCTCAGGATTTTCTTTTCTTGAAAATCTCCTCTCAGTGTTGGGTTAGCAGATTTCACTTAAGTTCTATCACCCTTCAAAGGTTTCTCTTATAGCATAACCTGCCCCATGTTTGTTTTACCATGCCTCATGCTGACCTTCAATACTTCTCCATTATTCTTCATTTCCTCTCTGAAAATCAACTTATAGTTAAAACTTTACACTAAGAGAAACATTTTGTTGCCAGACTTCTATTTCTATTCTGCCACACAGAATAGAATATATATATATACATATATATATATATATATTCAATGTAGGTATCTCCAACTATGTGCTTCATGAATCAGTGTAGACATCTAAAAAAAATATATGACTCACTTTATAACTACTATGCCTACATGAACTGCATTTGCAAATTACAGACAGCCAAACTGGGGATGACTGTTGAACTTCACCAGGTTCTTGATCTGGTGGTGGAAATTCTGAATTGAAAGCTTAATCAATGAAATACAAGACTCTATCATATAACCCAAGGCTAAATATTACTGAATGATTTTTACTAAAAAGGAAAAAATGCAAAGGTTTTAGAAAACAGCATTTCTAATCACAAATGCATATTAAAATGTAGATATGTTTTCAGAGACATTTCTTTTCAAGCAATTTTCTTTGTCTTTTTTTTTTTTACAGGTATTACTTTTAACAGTAACTAAAAGAGTAAGCCTTTGTAGACTGAGAATTCCAGGGTTGATAAAATATTTATCAATGAAGAAAAATTTAAAATCACAACTGAAAAATAATGTGATAACCAAAATTTCTGCTGTCTGCCTCCCTTCTAAAAACAGAAATAAGTAATAACCTTTATTTCCATACATATGGGTAAGAGATTTTAAGAGTAGAATCAGGACTGTAATACAAAACTTATTATCAGCATTTGGAAAGGATCTCAGGGGTTAATTGGCTTAACACTCTATTATATAATAATAAGAAACGGAATCCCACAGGATAGGGCAGGAATACTTAGCTAACATGGAACTCCCAGGTGCTAACTGATCTCCATGCTCTGGGCAGTATTCGACTTCATGGCCCTGCACAACTCATCTATTCTACTCCAACTTCCCTTCCCTTCATCAAGGCCTCTTCAGAGCTTTCTGGACTGGCTGCTTCAGAAAAATGTCTTGAAGTACTTATTTTAGTTGTTTTCCTTTGGTGACACTGAATGTCTTTTACTAATGGAAATATCACACTCTTGTTCATTAAGATGAAATTTGATAACATTTGCACATAGAAGTCATTCTTTGTTCCTTTTCTTTTACCTTCATTTATCCAACATCATTGAACCACTACTGAAGGAGAGCAAGCATAACAGATACTGAGCATATAAAGAAGAGTAAGACAAAGATCCTGGTTAGAAAGGACTCAGATCATTCCCTTGAGTTGTTTCTATGGGCATTACTGGTGTCATTTAGCAATTCTTTTGGTTCTTCCACTTTTACTATTTCACATGAATATGACCTAATTAGTATAATATTGTTTATATAAGCATTAACACTGCTTTCCCTTCTATGCATTATCCATTCTTCTATCTGTCCATCCATTTATCCCATCAGCTGAAAATACCATTCTGTTGCCTAGGGCACCAACTTGCCTGATTTATTATTTGACCTAGCATAGGCATGTTTAATTGTATTACCTATTTCTCATAACGGATGGCCTTTTGTCTATAGGGTAAATAGTTTTCAGTTATGTAAAATAAAAATCTGGTATACAGTGGCTTTTATTCTTGTCCCCTCAGGGATGATCATTTTGTTAAGGTGCTTCCTCTGTCATTTTTAAAGCTATAAAATGGCTTTTCAAAATAGTACCATATAATAAAATCTTCTCCAAAGACTAGAAAAGAATCAGTAAACCTATAGAAACTTGAGTCTTCATGTTCTTAATGGTTAGTCTCTTAATTAACAGCTTAGAGATCCCACCTGCTGTCAAAATAATTGTGCGATCTTTTCACTTAATTTTTACACGACCTCAAAAGACTGTTTTGTTTTGTTTGTTTTGTTCCCCTTCTTGGAAATTTACTTTACTTCCCACATCATTTTTCTCACAAAGTGCTTCAATACACATTTTAACTCAAGGGAAAAATGAAAAGAAGGACTGTTTTCTTAGTTAATTATAAGAACATTCTTGTCAGGGAGGGGCTCTGAAATAAAGGGTGCAGTCTTGTTAAAACTTTGAGCTGTGCTTGAACACATCCTAAAATGATTAAATGGTCTGTTCCATTTATAATTTATAAGCTGGATCGTTTAAAGCCAACTCCCATTGACTAATAAAATGGAAAATATTGGGGTAGGCCAGTTACTACTTTTCTGTGAACTGCTTCTTTATGAATTGCAATGCAAAATGCTCAGTACAAGTGACAGTAAACAAAAGTTAGATTAATAAATGCCTGGAGGATATGTGATTCACAATAATTATGGAATCTGTTTCTGTCTCTAGATAAAGACGACTAATAAATTTTAAGCACAATAAATGTAGCTGCTGATACAGTAATAAATATTGATGTAAAACAAAACTCAAAGCACCTTCTTTCCCAATATGAATCTTGTAGTCCAGTCTGGCAGCTCTATGTTACTCAGACACTAATTAAGGGAAACTATTTTTTTTTTTTTTTAGAGTAAGCAACAACAGAAAACACTGTGTCTAGTTAAAAATAATAATAAAAGACTTAAAGTTACATGAGAGAAGGTATTCTTGGGGAGATAAGGTATAACACTAAGTCCCCTGATCAGTACTTCAAAAGTAACTTCCATAAAATAATAGCAAGATAAAGATGTGCTTAGACCTGTGCATTCTTGGTGTTTGAAGTAAACCACAAAATTTGAGTCTGCTTCCATTTTCCTTCACAAAATATCTGATGTTTTATTTCCAACTGATTTGCATTCTCACTTTTTGCTGTCTTTTTCAAATCACTTCCATTAAAAAAATTTTGGTGGAAAAGAAGTTTTTATGATTGGCTTTAAGTTTCAGTATAAGTTAAAATCTGGGTAATAGTATTTAATAAAGCATCTCCACCTGGAAACTGGAAGACCTAGACTCAGGCTCAATACTGGCCATTAGTTAGATGTGAGACCACAGAGAACACATTCTACATCTCTAGATAGATATGGGTCTAACCCTTGAAATGGTCTGGATCACCCTAGAATCGGTCCTGTGTATAAATTATGGCTTTGTAAATCCAGGTTCGTCCTTCCAGAAAAGTAGGCAAATTTGAAAACATAGTATCTTTGACCTTTTTAAAGTTTAAATAATTTTCTCTGTGATTTCCCAGAGAAAACTAGACATGGAATTAAACGTGATCTATCTCTTCATTTCATTTTAATGTTTAGTAGGTACAAAAAGAGGATGTTTTTGAGTCAAATTCACAGGCTCTTATCATTCTTAGTTCTGTTCATTCCGAACTGCAAGCAGACCACTTTTATTTAACATGGTTTTCACATTATCTGGGCATGTCTATGTTTCACCCATTTTTCATAGCCTCTCTTGTTCTATCACTCCAAATTTCTGTATTACTGTCTGAGATACTCTCATGATTGGGTAGCTTCTCTGCCCACTCATGTAGCTTTATCCACCTGATCCCACTGCTCTATGGAGCAAATTGCTTTTCCTCATAGCTGTACACCACTTTCTTCACGCACACCCTCCCTCATATTATTGTCCACATTCTTTTTTATTAATCCACATCAATATTGTCCATGAGATTTTTCTCAAACAGGGCAGTGTTCTGTGCTGTCTATCAGTCACACATGATAATGGATTTTAATTTCCCTTCATTTAGTTAATCAAAATACAAATAGTCACATGTGGCCAGCAGCTATAATGCTGAACAGACCTAGATCATACCACTATTGTACATCTAGCTCAAATCTAACTTAATAAAGGGCAGGGCTTATAAAAATTACTTCTGTAAGTTGCATGAGAGCAGGCGCCATCACTGCTTACCACTGTCTATCCACACCCATTACCTGACACACAGAGACACTGAATGAACAGTTGCTGAATCAATAACTTATGAAACAATTCTTGAATGCATTTAACACTATACCATGGAAAATGAAAATACAGACATCTGTATTCTGTGCATGTGTGGGATCTGTGCATATATGTACATGTGCATGCATGTATGCATATTGTGCATGTACATTTCACAAGTACAGTCTCTGTGAGCATCCTTAAGAGGGTCCAAAGGATCCCTCAGCACCTCTTGGTTCTGCACAGCTGGTAGCTTTGCTCTCCACAGCTATAGTCCTGGGAAATATGGTATTAATACTGAGTGAACAGATGGTGTAGGGTGTGTTACTTAAGACAGTTTTGCCAGGAGGTAAATTTGTGCTTTATAAATGTACTTCAAAACTATGCTATTTGATTTAATCACTTAATGCAAAGACAGCTGCATACTATATTTGCCTTAACTGCAGTTATATGGGTTATCTGCCAATCTGTTAATTATAGTATTTTGAAAGGCTTCAGGAAAAAAACAGTAATTATACAGATTGGGGGGGGGGAACATTTTGAAGCCTAAATTCAGACATCCATTCCCAGTTAACACAAACTTATCGAAGATTTAGAAAACCTGTTAGGAAAGTGGGAGTTGACGTGATGGTTTTCCTTAGAAAGGGACTTATGTATGCATTTTCATTCTGCATCAGTTATCATGGGTAAATGCCAGGGAGATGGGAACAGAGTGATGTTCCAACTGGACAAAGTACTAGCCCACCCTCCAAAGTCTTTTAGCAACTTCTCAATTCCTTAAAGTTAAAAGGAGGAGAGAGAAGAGGAAGAAGAGGAAGAGGAGAAGGAGCAGGAAGAGAAAGCAGAAAAGGAGAAAGTTCTACTTTAATTGTAAACATGATTCTGACCTGACTTTCTCATGTTTCCCCATAACCTACCTGCTCCTGAGCTCTCTGTACCAAGCTTTCACTATCATACAGTTGCAGCAGTTATCAAACCAGTTTAATTAATACTGTATAAGGGAAGAGGAATATTTTAAGCTTAGTCTGACAGCTTCATTTTCTTGCCAAGGATTAGATTTATAGAAGTGTGGCCTATTTCCCCTACCCCCTGTAAATTCACATTCAATGAATTTCATTGTCATTTTAAGAATGAGATTTCAACTGTTTCAGGATAAAATGACTGAATGGAAATCAAACTATAAGTCAAGGAATTCTGGAAAGGGCCAAATTAGTTAAGGAAAATTGGGGACTTTGACAAGGGACCTTTTCTGTCAGTTTAAGTCCTTTTCACATGCATCAACACTATCTGAGAAGGTTCTAAGGTGACAAAATGTAAGCAGAAAATGCGAAGAGCTTGTTTTCTTATGCTAGTCTAGTACTTGATAGACTAGAGTTGCTTCTGGGCAAACTGGGAAACTAGTAATAACAACAGTCACCCTAAGTGGCTGCTTATCCACAGCTTCTGGTGTGATCCATCTTGAGTCTCTTGCCCAGTGGGATATGTGTCACTGCCAGAATGCTCTGTGTGTGCAAGGCACTGTGTTAAGTACTTCCTAAATATCACCAAACTGCTAATAAGCTAGGATACAACCATCATTTCATATACCCCAGGAAAGGAAACTAGTTCTCAGAGGTAGATCATTTGCCTAAAGTCACAAAACTCATTCCTAGAAAAGTTTCATATTGAGACATGGACTAATGGGTGAAAAGGTATTACCTTACCAAGAAAATATTTGATTCTTGGCATACACTTTCCCAAATGGACTAAAAATATTTCTTTCAATTACTTTCATTTACTATGTCTGCCTTCCCCAGTGTAGCACCATTCCGAGGCTTGTTATTCCTAGGCTGCCCTCAGCACAGCAATTCATATTGCATCTTCATAGCTAGCCAGACTCTATGTAACAAGCCTCAACTGATAAACTGGGTTTGTCCAGGCTAGGTCATCAGAATAGCCATTGAAGAATCATTCCACTTTTTGCAGAAGGTGTGCATTTCTGTACTGCTTTGGTTATGCTGACACATAGGTGCCCAGTTGATTTGAAAGTAGATATTTCTTCGAACTACTGTTTAAGTAAAAGGAGAGGATAATGCCAAGGTTGACAGGTGGAGGTGGAATTATAGGGGCAGGCTTGACTTTTGATCATTCCCAAATCACACTTAAATGACTATAACAGCTAATGTATGAAGGAGATGTATTTATAGCTTCAGTGGTCTCTAGTATTTCTATTTCCTTGAAGCTATGTAGATTAAAGTTATGAACATGGCAATCTCTCTGAGCCTTTGTATCACTGCTTTGAGCTCTTTTTAGATTAAAAAGGTAGTTTTTGAAGAAACATACCTATATTTGATTACAATTTTCTCATGTTCTGAGGCAATATTGTTTACCAATATTCTCTGACTGCCATTTTATTTGTTCCTTTTTTGATTTTTGGTACTATCTCTAATTTTCAAAAAATTATTAGTCATCCTTAAATGAAGCAAGTTTATATTCTACTAACTAAAGGATGTTTATACATGGAAGGCCTACACTCCAGAAGAAGAGAAATTCTTTCCATTTATACTATTTTATTGGACAAGATTGAATTTGAATATGAATATGTGTATGTGCTTCACTAGGGGAAGCTCTGACGCAATCCCCACTACCTATTTCTGTTGGCCCAAAGAAGGCATTATTTTATGAGGATCTGTCAACTCTGAGAATTCTAGTTGTTTAAAGGTCTCCATCCTCATTTAACTGATACTACATCTGGAAATCCTTTCTTAGCCACTCTGATTCAGAGTGAAAACAAAAAAAATCACCTACTTTCATCAAAGACTAAATCTATATGTCTTCCATTATACTTGTTGCTTTGGAGTGATTTCTGAAACAAGAGAGCAAAACGAACTTTACTGGATCATCTAATAAGCAGAACTCCTTTCTATAAAGATCATCTACCTTTTTTTTATTTACATTTCATTTTCTTAAATTTAATATTATTTTCTTAGAGAGAAAATACCAGAATCACTCAAGTACAGTCAATTGAACATCAAAAAAAGTAAAAGCAACTCAAAAAAATTTTTATAATAATTATAGAACAATTGGATATTCATAAGCAGAGATATAATCTAGATACATACCTAAAACCTTTCACCCTTAAAAAAATTAAAAATGAATTATAATCCTCAAATGCAAAACTATAAGAATTCTATAAAGTAGGGCCTCTCTGGTGGCATAAGTTATCAGCAACCACTGCAGCACGAGTTCAATCCCTGGCCAGGGAGCTGACTCACATGGCAGAACAGACCTCTCCCATCTCACCTGCTGCTCTGTATATTAGTGCATTTTAGTAGATCCACTTGTTCTGCTCCCCACTTTGTCTCTGGAGAATCCTTCATCCCCTCTTCCCACACCTCTGGCCTATACCCCAGTTCTTGTATGCATAAATAAATAAACAAATCTTAAAGAATTCTACAAATTAATATGAGTACTTTTAGTGGCTTTGGTTTTAGATGTGACACCAAATATCTGAGAAAATGTAAGGTATAATGATAAATTGCACTTTATTAAAATTAAAAACTACTCTGTAAAGACAAAGTTAAAAGAATGAAAAGCCAATGAACAGATTTGGAGAAAATATTTGCAAAACACTTACCTGGTAAGTTACTTGTATCAAAGTATATCAAGAAACATTAATATTTAGTAAGAAAGCAAACAACACATTTAAAAAGGTGCAAGAGATCTGAAGAGACATTTCACACACACACAAAAAAGATGCATGATGGAAAATTAGCATATGAGAATACTTTTGATCGCATACATCATTAGTGAAATTGCAAGTTAAAGCAACAGGGCACCACTACATTCTTACTGCAATGGCTAGAATTCAACCACAAAATGCTGACAAGGATGTGAAGCAGTTGGAATACTTCCACTGCTGGTGGGAATGCAACACAGAACCAACCGCCTTTGAAAGAAAGTTGGGGTGTTTCTTATAAAACTAAAAATACTTTTTACCTCACAATCCAGCATTCACACTCCTAGGCATTTTACTTGAGTTGAAAGTTCACAAACAATCAAAAAATGCACATGAAAGTTAGTCAGCCTTATACATAACTGTTAAAATTGGAACCAAGATGCCACTTCACAGGTAACTGGATAAACAAATTGTGATACACTCTCATAATGGGATATTGCTTGGCAATAATAGAAATGATCCATCAAGACATCAAAAACATGTTTAGTGCTAAGTGAAAAAGGATATCTAAACAGGTCATATATCCTATATGATTTTAAATATATGCCATTCTGGAAAAGGTAAAACCAGAGAAACAGTAAAATGGTCAGCAATTCCAAGAACAAGGGAGAAAGTTAAAAAGGTGAAACACAGGGAAATTTTAAGATGATGAAACTATTCTTTATGATGTTTTAATGGATGCTAAACTGCACTAGGCAAACCCACACAATCGTCCAATAAAAAGTGACAATGTAAACTTCACTTACTGATCATGTATCAATACTGGTAAATTAATTTTAAAAAATGTACTATACTAACAACAGAAAAGTGTAAACTGGGAAGAGGCATCTGGGGAATTCTACATTACTACTCAAATGAAAAATATTTTTTAGCCATAGCACCTTTACCTCGAGAGGTCCCAATTTTAGGTGATGATGCTATCCTTCAGGAAATTTTTTAAAACTCCTTTCATCAGACAGTCTTAAAAGGCTTTAAGTGAATCTTTCAAATATATACAATGATAACAAATATGTTTTCTCTAAGTTTCTAAAATTATTAAAAATCATTAAGAGGTCAAATAACTGAAGGTTTGGTTATAAATCTAATAAATATGGTTTGGCTTTAAAAAAACAAAATTGAATGTGTTTATGGCCTAATCTGTTTGTGAAATATATACTCTATAATGTTATGAAAGACTGTGTTAAATAGTGAATAGTTTCCTAAGATAACTATAGTAGAAGACCACCATCATTTAGGTTTTCAAATATTGGTTTTAGTAAAATATGCCAGAAACATTAACCTTTTTTGTTCATGCACACATATAAGAAGGAATATAAGAGGAATTAATGGAAAAGAGAGATGAGGGGTGACAATCACGAACTTCACAGAGATACAATGACAAGAAAAAATGCAGAACTTAATAGTGGAAATAAGCAAAAAAGAATACCTGTTTATTTATGACTTTTTATTCCTGATAAAACTTATAAATAGGTTAAAATTAAATAAATAATATGCATACTAACATTATTTCCTTATAGCATACAAATGATACTCTGGGGCCCTCCTTGGTGGTGCAAGGGGTCACTATGAAGCAAACTGCAGCTGGCCAGGGAGGTGACCCACATGGCAGAACAGACCTCTCCTGCCTTTCTTGCTGCTCCCCTCAGTAGTGTGTTTCAGTTAATCTGCCTGTTCTGTTCCCTATTCTGTCTCTGGTGGATCCTCTCACCCCCACACCTCTGGCCTGTAACCCAGTTCTTGTATGCATAAGTAAATAAATATTTTAAAAAATGATACTCTGCTAGTTATAGGAAAAGAAATATGTATACAACATTTTTTTTGGTGATCACCTCTACTGCTTAGCATGCCTGAGGGTCAAGTTTCATATCCTTTTTTCACAAAATTTCTCTCTGATTCTACTCACATAAAACCATCTATTCTATACCTTAAGTTGCCCTAGAATGCCTTTTAAGTCCTCATACAGAAAAACTCTGATTTACAAATGGATTAATCAAACAAAGGTGTGTGATCCAGTGCATGCCTGTGGCTGTCAGAAGCACAAGCTAGGACAAAGGGTTTAGGATGCAGCTTTTGTCTGAACCTCTCTTTGCCCAGGAATAGTAGAGAAGGTGCCACTGAGAGAAACAACACTCATTTTTGAAGAATAAGAAACACATTCAGTTACTGAAAGTTTTGTATATCATGTCCTGTGTTAAGATCCTGACAAAGTGCCTTAACATAACTGAGTATCAATGAATTCTAGTAGGTATAATGCATATTAATAATTCTGAGTTCTCTATAATCCTCAGAGACCTATATATACTACTAATAAGCTTACAGTCATTTAGCATTACCTGTCCTTTCTTTTTGTCTTGTTTCCCAACAGTAAATCTCTTATAATGGAGAAATACATCATTTCAGGAGCTCATAATATTGCTGTCTTGAACATAGTATATATTTTTGTTTAAGATTCATTTTTAGGGCCTCCCTGGTGGTGCAAGGGTTTAAGCACCACACTATGAAGCATCCGCAGCCACAGCAGCACATGTTCGATCCCCAGCCAGGGAGGTAACCCATATGGGGTAGAAGCCCTCTCTTATCTTGCCCACTGCTCCCCTTAGCAGTGTACCTCAGTCAGTCTGCCTGTTCTGTTCCCCACTCTGTCACTGGTGAACTCTCTCACCCCCACACCTCTGGCCTGTACTCCAGTTCTTGTATGCATAAATAAATCTTAAAAAACCATTTTTATTTATATAAGCATACAAGAACTGGGGTGTGGGCCAGAGGTGTGTGTAGAGGGGTGAGAGGATTCACCAGACAGTCTGAGTATGGAACAGATCTCCTGAAATATACTGCTGAAGGGAGCAGCGGGCGAGACAGGAAAGGTCTGCTGCACTTGTGCGTTAGCTCCCTGGCCAGGGATCTAATTCATGTCTCAGTGGCTGGCAACAGCTTGATAATGCTAAAACTTTAACCCCTCCCTGCACCACCAGGGAGATGCTGCCTTGAACACAGTACAAGCTAAAGAAATATTTCATCTTAAAAATTCTTTTTTAAAAATCTCAACTGGATTTCATGTAAGTCTAAAGTAAATATATTCTCAAAAGTACATGTGGTACAGATTGTAAGTTTATTTCTCCTTTCAATCTTATTTAATATTAATGCAAAATCCTATTTTAAACCTAATATTCTTTTTCTTATTTTCTCCAAAGTTATTACAAATTATAATATTAATATCATGTGTTATTCATTGTATACATTGCATGCATGCTCAGGTATGTGTGAAAATGACTTAATCTTGTGGCATTTTTAGAATTTATATAAATTCTGAATATTTGGTTGTACTTTTTATTTCAGCATTAATAGTTTAATGTACACATGAATGTGTCAGGTAATAAAATATGAGATCTGAAGTTATAAAACTGATTTTTATAAAACTGTTAGTTGATTATTCCACCATTAGGAATAAATGTTTAAAAATTAAATATTAATTTTTTCAACTTCTGGAAATAATAAAGTAATAGGAACTATACTTACCATCCCTCTGTTAAAGGAAAAAGCAGACTTATAAAACTGGACAAAATATAAGAGACAGCTACATTCCGAGAGCGGAAAACAGGCAGTGCAGAAGGAAAATAAATTGTGATGACTCCTATGTCCCCCTTGACAAAGAGCCTTATGATAATTTCTAGATCATAGTGCAGGACAGAACTCAAGCAGAGCACCAGTCAATAAACCAGTTGGGGGCAGCTAGGAAAACTGGAATTTTGGGCATATTGCAAGAGTGATGGGAGCTATTCAAAAAAATATTTGTAGAAATTTTAATAGAATTCCTCATGTGTTCCTGAATATTACACTATAAATGGACAGGATTAGACTCCCCAAGGGTGCCACTAGATTCCTGTAAAAGGAAGAACTCACACAGACTAATTATTGTCTGCCAAAGTGTAAAATCCTTGGTGAAAATCCAGGATAGTCAGTATTGGCCCTAGCAATGATTTTGCCTTAGCCAGAGAGTTAAATTCACTATAGAGCAAAATCTACTCTAGACCTGAATGGTGCTGATACACAAGACACTAAGAGATTAAGTTGATATGTTACTTATTTGTCTGTTAGACTGAAGTTAAATACTATTTAAAGAAAAACAACAAAATCAAAGTTCATGTATAAAAGTAACCCACATAAATTTGTAAAAATAAAAACCACAATGTTGAGATGTCCCGGATACAATAAAGCATTACTAAACATGCAAAGAAGCAAAACAATTGTTACTATCCAGGAGGAAAAATAAAAATAAAAACAGCAAAAATATGCAGAAATGAAAATGATGGGGGAGTTAGCAAAGACTTTAATATTACACACTTGCTCAATATTTTTTAAAAAGATTTATTCATTTATGCATACAAGAGCTGGAGTTCAGGCCAGAGGTGTGGGCAGTGAGAGGATCCACCAGAGACAGAGTAGGGAGCAGAACAGGCAGACTGACCAAAACACTGCTGAGGGAGAGGTCTGCTATGCCATGTGGGTCCCCTCCCTGGCTGGAGGCAGGGATCAAACTTGTGTTGTAGTGGCTGCAGTTTGCTTCATAGTGCATTGCTTAACCCACTGCACCACCAGGGAGGCCCCACACTTGGTCAATATTTAAAAAAAAACTCAACATCATAAAGGCGAAATACAAAAGTATGTTTGAATTTAAAATAGCTTCTGAAATTTAATGATTCACTAGATATGGTAAATAACAGAGTGTAGGAAAAGCATAGTAAAAATAAAAATATAGCAACAGAAACTGATAAAACTGAACCACAAAGAGAAATAAAATGGGAAACTGAACTCAGATTGGTATAACGGTAACAGTATAAAATTAGTATAAACTTATGTACAATTGCAGTTACAGAAAAGGGATCAAAGATTTCAGCATTAAGGACCTTTCTTCCCAAATTTGATGAAATCTGTAAACTTAACACATAGCAAGCAGCACAAACCAAAGAAAATTCTATCAAGGAAAACCATAATAAAGTTGCAGAGAAACAGCAAAAATGAAAAATTCTCAAGCACAACTTGAGGGAAAAAATATACCACCATATATTAGTTAATAAAGACAAAAGTAGTTTCAGAATTCTTTATAGATTATATGCAAGCCAGTCACACTACTCTGCTAGGGCTACTGTGACAAGGAGTGTCATGGAAGTTTATTTCCTCTTAGATCTGTAGTCTACAGTCCAGGATCAAGATGCTGTCAGAATGGTTTCTTCTGAGACCTCTCTCATTGGCTGATTATAGCCATCTTCTTCCAGGGTTTTTACAAGAATTCCCTTCTGTATATCTGTGTACTGGTCACCTCATTTTATGGACACTATTCACATGAGATTAGGACCCACTCATATGTTCTCCTTGTTCTATACCTCTTTATTTTAGAATTTTTGGAGAACTATCACTTTACTTCAAAACCTACTATAAAACTATAGTAAAGACAGTTTGTATAGAGTCACAGATGTCAATGAATCAGAATATAGAATACAGATATAAACGTGTTAGGTAAATAGTTTTTTTAAACAGGTATAATTATATTATGAAACCAACACCAGTTAAGATAATGAACATACCCATTACTGTAAAAAGTTTTCTTTTACTGTTTTGTGTTATTTCCCCATTCTCCACTCCTGTCCTCAGGCAACTATGAATCTGCTGTCACTATAAATTAATTTTTTCAGTTTTAATTTTTATTGTGGTAACACTGTTTTAATTTTCTAGAAATTTTATATAATTAGAATCATATGACATTTCTTAATTGGTCTTTGTTTTTTCACTTGCACATATATTAATTGAATACTTTAGTACAGATATTCTGAAGTTCATTTATGATGGCAGATATGTCGTACATACATATTGTTCATTTTTTGATATTGTTGAGAATTCCATTGTGTGGATATACTATTATGGGTATTCCACAATTAAACCATAAATAAGACAGTTGTTTCTAGTGTTGGTTCACTACAAATAAATTTTACACAAACATTTGTGTAAAAGCATTTGTATGGACATGTTTTCATTTACCTTGGGTAAATACATTGGAATACAATTACTGGCTAATATGGTTGATATAGTTTTACTTTTGACCACATAGGAGAGTTACAATTATTCAACATCCTCTTCAGTGCTTGGGATGGTTGGTCTTTATAATTTTCAAGATTTTTTTTTCAAGATTTGTTCATTTATGCATACAAGAACTAGAGTGTGGGCCAGAGGTGCAGGGGCAGGGTGAGAGGATTCACTAGAGATAGAGTTGGGAGCAGAATAGGCAGATCTACTGAAATACACTGCCTAGGAGAGCAGCAGGAGGTTAAGGAGATGTCTGCTATACCATTTGGGTTAGCTCCCAGGCTGTCTGGGGATCAAACTCTTGCTGTTGTAGCTAGCAGTAGCTTGATAGTGCTGTGTTTTTAACCCCTGAACCACCAGGGAGGCTTTAATTTTAGACATTCTAATAGGGTAAATGTGTGGGCAAATGATTTTTACATAGGTGCTAAATCAACTGGATGGAAAAAGGATAATCTGCAATAACTGGATATCCATATGAAAAATATAGCACCTTAATCTTTATATTTTATCCTATATAAAAACAAACTTAAATGGGTATACAGGCTTAAATATAAATCTAAGAGAGTACAAAATTTCAGTAATAAAAGGTGAGAGGAACTCTTTTTGACTTTAGATTAGGCAAAATTTTCTTAGGTATGGTACCAAAAACAGCATCCATTTACATTACGGACATTATCAAAATTAAATTCTTTTGCTCTTTTATTGTTAAGAAATGAGAAGAAAATGTTGAACTCATAGGTAACTATCAAACTGTTTCTCAGAGTGCCAGTATCATTTCTTATTCCTACCAGTTCAGTTGCTCAACATCTTCACTAATACTAGGTATTTCAAATTTTTTTGAGGTTGACCACTAATAAATACAAATAATTCACTGCAGTTTATTTGCTTTGAATTACTAATGACATTCAGCAACTTTTCATATTCGTATTTGTTATCAATACATTTTCTTTGATAAAATATCTCTTCAAATCCTACCTACATTTTTAAATTGAATCATTTATTTTCTTATTGCTGATAATGTAATATTAGTAATCTAAGTTATTTATCAGAATCGTGATTTGCAAAGATTTTCTCTTAATTACCATTCTGAGGTAGTGGATTAGGATGTTAACATATTAATTTTGGAAGGACACAATTCAGCCAACAATATCAATTAATGAAATGACATCTTTGAAATAGTGAATAGAACAAAAACTTGTAATATATAATTGCACTATCAGTGAAGTTATCATTAAAAATCAAGAGAAAGGTCTTCCCTGGTAGCACAAGGGATTAAGTCGCAGCACTATGAGGCAATCCACTGCCACCGCAGCGTGAGTTCAAGCCCCAGTCAGGGAGGTGACCCACATGGTGCAGCAGACCTCTCCTGTTTCACCTGCTGCTCTCCTCAGCAGTGTATTTCTGTATCTGCCTGTTCTGCTCCCTTTCTCTGGTGAATCCTCTTACATCCTGCACCCCAGCTCTTGCATGCATAAATAAATTAATCTTTAAAAAATTAAGAGAAAATAAAAATATTTCAGATTAATAAAACCTATAAGAGCTCATTACTAATAGGACTGTACTACAAGTTCTTCAACATCTGGAGGTTGGGAAGAGGGTAGGTAGTATAAGAACAAAATGGGAAGGAAACATAATGGACTAAGGTGGTGGATTTTGGTGATCTGGCAGCAGGTGCACTATAGTGGTGACATCTAATGGGAATATCTGAATATAAAAATTAGAATTAATTAAAGTCTTCTTCAAGTCTAAAGAAAACAATACTAGATAGAAATTCACATCCACAGTATTCAGAACCTCTGCTTTGGACAAAGATGGAGTAACAGATTAGTTTTATCCTCCATTGCAAAACTGTATATCATGGACAACATATATGAACTGAGGGTTTACAAGATATTATATGTCATAAAATAAAGGACATTAAGTACCTCAAGAGGATTTAGCTTTGTACAAAGAACCCAGTCAAAAAATGAGAAGAGCTAAAAAGACGCTTCTCCAAAGAAGAAATGCAAATGGCCAACAGGCATAAGAAAAAATGTTCAACATCACTTATTATCAGGGAAATGCAAATCAAAACTACAATTATCTCACTGGTGAGAATGGCCTATATTAAAAAAAAAAATGGCAACAATAAATGACAATGAAAATGTGGAGAAAAAGGAATGCTTTACACTAATGGTGGGAATGTAAACTGGTCCAGCCACTATGGAAAGCTATGTGGAGGACCCCCAAAGCACTAAAAATGGATCTCCCTTAGGATTCAGCGATTCTATCTACCCAAAGGATGCAAAAACACTAATTTAAAAGGAAACCTGTAAGCCTATGTTTCCTGCAACACAATTTACCATAGCTGAGATATGGAAACAACCTAAATGCCCCAAAGTTGAAGGTTGTATCAAGAAAAGATGGTATATATACACAATGGGCTACTACTCAGTGATCAAAAAAATCTAAACTCATGCCATCTGCAATAACATGGATGGAGCTGAAAGAGATTATACTAAGTCAAGGAAAAAGAAAAAGTGAATAGTTTCACTTACAGGTGGAGCATAGGAAAACCAAAAAGTCAGGAAAAAAACAAAACTGGCAAGCTGACCACAGACCTGAGGCAAACAGCAAGGTCTATTCCAAATATAGACTACTCAGACGTGAATTACTTATACAATAGAGATGATATTCAAACAGGCTGAGCAAAAGAAAGTAATACAAATAAACCAAAAGAAAAGTAATAAAAACAGCAAGAGGAGGAGTGGAGAGTGGTCAAAAGAGAAGGAAGAGCAAAAGGGACTATGTGATGGTTCATGGGTGCTATGGTAGTGGGAGAACCATGACAGAGTACAATGAAGTAAGAAAATTTTCTAAAAATTATAAACAGAGAATGCACATTTGTAGTATAGTTTGTGGTCTCAGAGTATGATGTCACCATTCTTCCTCTTCTAGCCCATTGTTTGAGTATGTCAACTGATTTTTGTATATTGATTTTATAACCTACCACTTTGCTAATGTGATTGTTTCATTAGTGTTTTCTATAAATGTTATCATTTCATCTGAAAATTATAGCATTACTTCTTCTTTCCCAGCTTAGATTCCTATTATATCTTATCTGGTCTAATTTCTCTAGGTAGGATTTCCAATATGATGCCAAATAGTGGTGAAAACACATCCTTGTCTTATTACCAAATCTTAGTACAACAGCTTTTAGTTTTTCACCATAGAGAATGATGTTAACTGTGGGTTTGTGATAACAGCCTTTATTATGTTGAGATACGTCTCATCTATTCCATATATTTCTGGCTTAATATTCTAATTTTCTCTCTTCAACTGGCTTTTAATTTCATTTTTCTTTCTTCAGTTTCTTAAGGTGAGAGATGAGATTATGTGAGATTTTTGTTTCCTGATATAGGTCTGAATTGCTCTATACTTCCTTTTATACTACTTTTGCTGAATCCCATAGGTTCTATTAAGTCATGTCGTCATTTTCATTTGTGTTCAGTATTTTTAAATTTATTCTTGTATTTTCTTTTAATCCAATGATCATTCAGTATGTTGTTCAATCTCCACATAAGTGAAGTTTTGCTTCTATTTTGTGGTTAATTTCTAGTTTGATAACATTGTGGTCAGAGAAGATACCTGATATGCGTTAGTCTTTGCAAACTTATTGATACTCATTTTGTGACTCAACATGTGGTGGATCCTAAAGAAAGTTCATTGTCCACCTAAGAATATGTGTACTCAGGCTTGGGGGTTGTAGTATCCTATAAATGTCTACTAGACCCATATCGTCAATTTCCCCATTTTAAGGCCATCATTTCAGTCTGGTTGACATATAAACCAATTTTTTTTTTTAATGAGTGAAAATACTTTAGAATGCACAGACGTCCAACAGGATACATAAATGGTAAATAAGCACACGAAGGTGCTCAATACCATTATTCATTAGTGAAATGCAAAGTAGAATTGTAAGTGTAATTTACAATCACCTATTAGAATGACTAAAATATAAAGACTGACCATGGCAAGAACTGGTGAGAATATCAAGAAACTCTTGATATATATTGATATATTGATAATAGAAATATAAAATGGCACAGTTTAGAAGATACACACTACCTTTATATTCTAGAAACTCTACTAGATTTTACCTAAGAAAAACAAGTGTTACATGAACAAAATATTTTTCATGAATTGTGTCATCTTTAGTTACAGTAACTAAAAATTTGAAACAAATGTCTATATAGTAGTATGAATAAACAAAATGTGGGTATTCCAAATATAGACTACTCAGAGGTGAGTTACTTATACAATAGAGATGATATTCAAAACAGGCTGAGCAAAAGAAAGTAATACAAAGAGAATCCATACTTTTATATGATTTCACTCATATGAAATTTTAAGCAAAAACTAATATTTAGCGACAGAAAGTAGGTCAGTGGACTAGGTTTGGTAATTGGGAGGAGAGAAACTTGACTGACAAGGGACACTCAATTTTTGTGTATACTGAAAATAACTGGTATACCAGATTTTCCAAAACATATTGAAAGAAACACTTATATCTGGTACAACTTATTGAATACAAATTATGCCTTATTAAAGGTGATCTCCGGTATCCTTTGTCTAAATCCACAAAATATCCTGCCCAGAGAACCCATTCAATAGTGAGATCCACATCATTTTCTATACTAACTGCATCTCGATTTGTCTTTTACTTCAAAAAAAAAGATAATGGGCTCAAAGGAAGGGGGGAAAATCTTTTAGAGATGTGCCAACTTGCTTTTAAAACAATCATTTATATAACTGAGATTAAAATGTAACTATGTAACTGGTCTTTTCAGCTGAAGCAGATAAAGATCTGGGTTGCTGAAACTTGTTTTGCTGTTCCATAAAATAGCTACAGTAACATTGGTACTTAATAGGCATGAATCATGTTGCAACCTTCCTCTTTAAAGACTTTAGCGGAATAGTTACATTCCGAAACATAATGATGTGGTTAAGAACAGGATAGACATTGTAGGTGCAAGGCAGCTTGTTGGGGGCTCATGCAACTGTTCCCATTTAGTAACAACGACTCTTTACCTTGATTTGTGCTTTCAAACCATGAGATGCAACTACAGTTACAATTTGGAAAAAAAAAAAAAGTGGATATTAAAAGATGTGGTTCTGATTCTGCCCCTTTATAAACTGTGTGTGAATTTAGACACATTAGGTAACTATTTGATCTTGATTTTCCTCATCTGTGAAATAGAGGTTTTGTTCCCTTTGCATGAATGTTTTAAGTATTCAATTTTATAAGGCATAAAGAGTTAATCAAGTTATCATAAGCCCTGAGTAAATAATGGTTGACTAGGAAATCAGTATACTTGATTATACTGTTAGTAAGCAAAAAGCTAACTAACACATTGGAGGCCACCCAGAAATAAGACTATAGATAACAAAGATGGCTGGAAGTATTCTCTAAGCCTCACTGAAGAGGATTAATTGACTATTACCCTCCAGGCAAGCTGGTCCTCAAGTCCAACAGAGGGAACCTTGGCAAAGTAATACAAGTTAGAATGTTAGCTGAACTGTATTAGTCATTGGGTTAACTAAGGTCACCTCCTTTCCAGCTTAACATTATCAGATAGCATTTAGGCATAATCTTGCCCATCACATGGAAGAAAAGGACTTTCTTTTACCCTCTAAAAATGTTTTCTCTATGAAGGTTGCCAAATAAAAATATATGTTATTAAAAGATGGGTGATATTCTTGATATAAATAGGAGTTCTGACAAATAACCATTTCTGACAAGATCACTTTACAACTGCAGGACTTCATACCTGAAATACTAAAGCTCTGCTTTTAAGACCTAAAGATTTCTCTACTTCTCTTGGGAGATCAAGGTAACATATCTGAGATTAATTTGGATTTTTTTTTTAAAGTGTCAGAATCCACTGTCACTGTCTCCCAAAGTTCATTTTTGTAGTTCCCTAAGAAGGGCCATTGTAAACTGAACCATTAATAATAGACTTACAAACCAAGGAAAAAGTTATAACTGAGTCAGGATGACTTTTGTCTAAAAAGCTTTTATTGCAAAGGAAGATGCTTATAAGCCCTAGGCCACATCCAGACTTAAATCTGCAAATATCTGAACTTGTACAGGAGATGCAGAATACTAAAACTATCTGTGGGGATTGCAAAAGGAAAATTTGATGACACTATACGTGGTATTTGGAGACTATTCATCACCTAGCTCAGTAACTGGCAATAGTCTATGTTCCCAATAATTGACAACACTGCAGTTTGTTTATAATGACCTAAAAGTTTGCTTTAAAATTCTGGATCAGAATAATTCCACTCATTGAAATTGGAAAAATAAAATACTACAGAATACTTTTGTGAGGAGTAGAAAATCTTAACAAAAATGAGCAGATATAGAGTATAAAATTTATATTAGAATTAACAATATAAAACATTTATTAATCTAAAAGACTTTTAACTCCCATTATGCAGCTTCAGTGTTCATAGCGTAACATTTGGAATTTAAATATACACAATAGAATCTAATTTTTGTTGGACAAATTGAGCTCCATTTCTAGGTCCAGTATGGTTTTTGGGAACAAAATAGCTATTTAAAAGTACAGATGAAGGTCTAACCACATTTAATAGAGTTTCTAAGAAAATGTCTATTTCCTCAAAAGTCTACGTAGCATTTCATTATTCAACAAGTGAAGTTACCACGTCTATAAATGTTTATAGAAAATTTTAACTCTAAGTGTTTCAAGGCCAAAGATATCAACTAGGTCTACCACTTTTTTTTTTTCCTATGGAGATTTTATGCATAGAGACTATAGAGAGAATCACTGATAGAAGTGGAAACAGAAACTAGAAGTTAGTTTACTTTTAACAATTGTGTACTGCAACATAATCTTTAGCATTTAAAACAAAATAAACATTCATAAAGTCCATTTAAAACTTAATTCAAAGATAATTTCAACCAAATCTTTCACTTTGCCAAAAGTGGAAGTATTTGGCAGAGGGGAAATAGAAAAAAGAAACAAAAAAGACAGTGATTTTAAAGTTATTTTTTCTCTTCTAAATTCTCACAATTTATTTAATAAAAAATCAGGCTTCCTCAAGTATTAAATATTTCATGTGTCTATTATTTTAAAATCTTCATATATAATCTCTTGTTCAGAATACAAAGAGCTTGGCTTTATCATTTATATTTTTGCACTTTCAATAATTTTTCAAGAATGAGAAATTTTTTGAGAATTGATTCAGTGTTTGGCAGTTCAACAACTTGTGCAACAACAGGAATGCTTGTGCATACACCCTTCTCCTAACCCTAATAGTTTACTTGAAATAAAGAGTTAAGTTTAACAACTTAGCTCTTTCAGTTTGTGTCTCATTTCCTGAGAAAATGTAACATTCTCATATTTTAGAAATGAAAAACAGCCTCCTTTGTGAAAATAACTCAAATGAACAAGAAAGGGTGAGGGACAGTGTAAGGGTACTGGATTAGGGTGGGGAGGATAATATCTAACATAGATGAGGTATAGTGGACTCTAGTGCCCTCTAGTGGCTCAACTCCAAAACATTACTTTCACGTGTTTGCTTAATTCTCTAGGGAGTTTATTTTTCCTTTGAGAATTTAAAAAGTAAACGGAGAGATCTCTAACAAAATGACTTTACCTACAATATAAGGAACAGTCACATTTTACTTCAATCATCATAGTTATAATTTGGACCTTTATTTTTCTGAGTTCATTGAGAAAAACACACCAAACAACATAATTAGTACTGCATATAAAGGTATTGCTGGAAAGCTTATTTCTCCCAAAAAAAGTCTAATTTTATAACTATATACACATATTCTCCAACTGCTTCCACATCTAGTAATCATCATTTTCTTTTAAATTTGAAAACTAAATCAGGGAATTTTGGCCCAGTGGTGTCACTGTTGCACTGTATGTGCACACGTGGGCCAGCATTTCTTTTTAAAAACTCAATTACTGACATTCCTGATTGAGTCACTTATTTTAATGTGGGTATAAGGTTATATCTTAGTTCTTCTGTTACCTTTTTCTTTTGTGTGTCAAAAAATGACAGGTCATTTCTCATTTTAATTGTTCCTAAATTTTCCCTATAAAAGAGATTTGCATTTTTAAAAAATTTATATTAACACACCTTAATAGTGCTTAATACTAATCTTTTTTCAATTTATAATTAATTTCTGTTTAATGTATTTATAATCACATATATTTCCAAGGTACTACCTGCGCACAAAAATTGCATTGAAAAATTATGAGTTGTTTTGCAACCCAACATTGCACTACTGTGCAAACAGAGGAACTGAATCATATCTAGGTATTTTTAATCAACATTGAACATAATATTATTAAAATACAATGTTGCTACTTGTGTGTGTGTGTGTATACAAGTACTAAGACTTGATAGCTAGCTTAAAATAAACTGATGGGAGTATTTGTTTCCCCTGGAGGAGGGCAGACAAAACTTACTTCAACTCCAACTCACAAAAACAATTTGAGAAACAGTGAACTTTAATACAATATGAGAAGTTGGCCATCTGTAGCTTCCGCCTCTGTCAAAAAAGAGTTGTATCTAAAGGATCTTTCTGATAGTTTTCTCCTAGAAATTTGTTTCTCCTAGAACTTTGAACTCTAACAGTTTAATGTTAGGTCTTTTGAGAGTATAGCTCAAAAAGTGAAATAATAAAACTATTAAACATTCAGCTCCTTTATCAAAACTTTAAATGTACCAAGTTAATGCTTCACTATTTTCCTTCAATTAAATCAATATGGCATTTTATCATATTGTTATAAATTATTCAAGTACTGACTTCTTTTAAAAATATCACTGTCAAATACTTGTGGTAAATTGAAACTCACCCTGTCAGAAAACCTGATAGGTTTTAGTCTCAGGGTACTATCTATTATCGCTAATGTTGAAGACAGAAAATTTATGATAGGTCATAATATTTCCTAATTTAAAAGTTTTATTTTGCTAAAGTAAATAGTTTCCAGGACTGTTATTCAGCATTGACTCTGGAATGAATATAAATCAGGACCACAATATATAGTCAATGTTTTGGTAAAATTTAAAAAACTAGAGAGATAGAAAATAATTAGAATTCTAAAGCATTCATGCACAAAGACTTAGTTAAGAACAGTCAACTCAGAAACATAAAGGATTGGTTTATACTTTATACCCTAACCTTCTAATAGCAACTAAATTTTGTTACGATTTTGCAGATATACCAAAAATTGACCCAGTACTTTTCCTCATCAGTTCCATGCTCTTGCATGCTGGACAGAGGTTTTCCTTTTCACAACTCAGCTAATTTTTCAAAATTACTAAACACTTCATTTTCCTTACTTTCAATACTGTCCAGTTTCTTTAGGGGAAAAAAATCTTCCCCTTTCCAAAAAACAGAAAAAATAATGTATTATGCCTTCTATTATGGGTATTTTCCAAGATAAACTCTAACATACATTATTTCTTCAAAAACAAACCTTTGCAAAGATACAGGATTTGCACTAAGCTTGAAAGATAAATATCCAGCAACAAGATGAAGAGAAGTTTATTCCAGAAAAGGGTAAGTGCAAACAGAAACACAGAGGCCAATCCCACTGATAAAATCATTTGTAGAAATTATATTCCCAGAGATTTTCTGGGAGATTAGACTGGGAAATTTGAGCTCAATATGTAAATATCTCAAGGACTCAGAAAAGTATGGACACATGTGAACAGAGAGTGGCATGACTAAACAAGTCTCAGAGTATTATCAGTGTATTATCAGTACAGATCAAACAAAACAGAAGACACACATATGAAAGTAAAATCATAACCAACACTTTTCACTTTGAGAATTCTTGATCAGATCCAACAATTTTGTTCAAAATATCCACAAGTGTTTTATTCATCGTCTTCTTCTAATGAAGTCTAGTTTTCCTCAAGCACTAGCATCTAACCCATCTCAGACATAATTTTTCTATGTAAGTTATTTGAATTTTAACAGAAAGCATTAGAATTTAATTGTCAGAATAAAATCTATAAATATTTTACTACACTTGGGAGTTAAATATGTGGGGGTTAAGGGAACCCATCTTAAAAAGCCCCTGTGAAATGTTGGGAGGACCCATACACTCAGCAAAGGTAGGCATGTGATTCAATAATCAACATTAGAAGTCTAGGTCTGGGGCCTCCCTGGTGGCGCAGTGGGTTAAGCAATGCACTATGAAGCAAAGCAACGCACTGCAGCACGAGTTCGATCCCTGCTGCCGGCCTGGGAGGGGACCCACATGGCGCGGCAGACCTCTCCTGCTGTGCCCGCTGCTCCCCTCAGCAGTGTACTTCCGTTGATCTGCCTGTTCTGCTCCCTGCTCTCTGTGGTGAATCCTCTCACCCCCCCCCCACCTCTGACCTGTACCCCCAGTGCTTGTATGCATAAATAATAAATAAATCTTTAAAAAAAAAAAAAGAAGTCTAGGTCAGTGTTCAAGCATCGGGGTCATGGCATTCTGTACTTCCAATTCAGATAAAGAGGTAGCAAGGAAGTAGAAATGCTTACATCAATCAGAGACATAGCTCACTCAAAACATGGACAGATGACAAATGTGGAAAGGCCATATAGAAAATGTAAAATATGCTATATCTGGGCATTAGGTAAGATTTAGTATTTTGGACAGCAGTGCTATCCTGGGCAGGAAAATAACAAAAGAAAGTGGGTTAGGCACCCACAACATGGAAATTGAAACCTGCACTACTGGAGAAACAATGAATTATAGAGGAGATCACAGAGGAAATTAAAAAATACTTTGAACTGAATGACAATGAGGACACCCCACT
>JAGFMF010011478.1:768219-814600 GCA_019455555.1 Galemys pyrenaicus
CACAAAAACCAACTCAAAATAGATTAAGGAACTAGACATAAGACCTGAAACCATAAAATATATAGAAGAAAAAGTAGGCAAAACTCTACATGACATATATCTCAGTAACATCTTTAAAGACATAGCATCTAAAGCAAACACAGTGAAGGAAAAGATAAGCAGTTGGGACTAAATCAAACTAAAAAGCTTTTGTACAGCAAAAGACACATTAACCAAAACAAAGAGACATTCTACAGACTGGGAGAAAAGTTTTTGCACACGACACTACTGACAAGGGACTTATCATAAAGATCTACAAAGAGCTGACTAAACAATGTAAACAATCCAGTCAAAAAATGGGCAGAAGAGCTAAAAAGACATTTTTCTAAAGAGGAAATGCAAATGGATGACAAACGAATGAAAAAAAAATGCTCAACATCTTGTAATGAGAGAAATGCAAATCAAAACCATTATGAGATGCCACCTCACACCAGTATGGCACATATTAAAAAAAAAAAAAAAAAACAGCAACAGCAAATGTTGGTGAGGATGTAGAGAAAAGAGATCTACTACATTGCTGATGGGAATGTAAACTGGTCCAACCACTATGGAAAGCTGTACGTAGGTTCCTCAAACTACTAAAAATGGAGTGCCCATGATCCAGCAATTCCACTTCTATGAATTTACCCAAAGGACACAAAAACACTAATTCAAAAGGACACCTGCACATCTATGTTTATCATGGCACTTTTCATAATAGGCAAGCTATGTAAACAAACCAAATGCCCAAAAACAGATGACTGGATTAAGATGTGTTACATATATACATCATGGAATATTACACAGCAATAAAAAATATAAACTCGTGCAATTTGCAGCAACATGACTGGAGCTAGATGGGATTATGCTCAGTGAAATAAGCCAGAAAGAAAGAAAAAATATATTGGATGGTTTCACTTATAGGAGGAAATGTAGAGGAAACAAATAAGGGACTAAGGCAAAAAATCAATTACAATAAATTAAAAAAAATAAACAGACTAAAATAAATGAGACATTAAAAAAAAAAACAATAAGTCTGAGACATTAATAAAATCTGAGACAGTCCCTTGGGGAAGAGACAGGAGAAGAAACAAAAAGGGTGTGAAGAGCACAAGGGACTATGGTGATGGTGCATGGGTGAAATGGTGATGGGAACTTCATGTAAAATACATATATATCTATATATATAATTAAAAAAAGAGGGAAGAAAAAGTTCAATCCTCAACCCTGAATCTCCTCAGTCCCTACTACTTCAAAGTTAAATTTTGCAAACACAAGTCACTTGGGAGATGGAAGCATCCTTTGTATGGGGACTTAAATATTTATATGTGGGGAACATGCTATATTCCTTGCTGACCTGCCTCTTGGAGAACTCCCACTGGCAATGAATGAAATGCACCCCTTCTCCTTAACCAGGGAGTAAGATTCCTCTCACCCCCACAAGCCAACCAATCCAATCCAATCATCCAATCCTGCTCTTTCACTGGGGGACAGTGAAGAGTTATGTGAGATGGTCAGCTGTCCACAGGTGAAGGGATGGCGATGGAGGCAAATTCAGGGCACTGACAGTCAATTCATGTAACCCAGAAGCTGAGTTCATCACTCATGGATGACAGGACACTTAGTTCTCTTGCCCTATTTTCTAGTCCTAACAGAAGTATTCACCCCATTCCCCTATTCTCATTGAAACTGCCATTCCTTCCATTATTTCATTCCTGTCTAATAGATTATACCTAATTTGTTAAGTTGTAGAAACAGGGTTTGATTGAATAAAACAGACATTTTCTTTTTTATAATAAAATCCATGTTGGGGAACAACTCTCATTGAGAGGATTTGGTACTTTAGAAAGGCTAAAATATACCCTGTTATAAAGTGGGTATATGTCCAAGACAGTGATGAAAACAATAGTGGAAAGATAATACTTGAGAATGGATGTAGGGTTTGTTTCTTAATAGATCTGTTCTGAGTTTCTCTATTTATATACCACAAAACAGAAACTTTTATACTATCTCAACACTCATAGAAAAAGATGGGATTTATTATTCACTAATAAAGTACTGTTCCATAGAACTGTGTTCCTTCTAGGATAACAGACCAGTCTATTTCAGTAGATTTGCCTGTTCTGCTCCCCACTGTCTCTGGCGAATCCTCTCATTGCCCATCCCCACCCCGTGCCTCTGGTCTGTATCCCATCTCTTGTATACATAAATAAAACCTTTAAAAAATGAAAAATGCAACCACTCAGAGTATACACAATTTCCACCTTACATTTTCCCAACTAATTCAGTATGAATCACTTGAGAAATAATATCTAATATGGAATAATGCCATACCTGACAGTCTGTTCTTATCAACCTCCTTCTGGAAGACTGTTTAGTCTACCAAACTAATTTCATTGTTTACCCCCCTCTTCTAAAAAGGATTGTACCTAAAAAGGAGATGATGATACAATTTATTTATTCTACTTAATAAAAAAAAGGAGGACTGATTAGGATATATTATGTAAGTGGTGGATATTATACAAAAACCAAGTTAAGTAAAATTAGATACTGTAAACAATGGGTCTTAGATTGATGATAAAAACCTCTCAGGCTTAAATAACGACCAACCCAAATATATCTTGTTTAAAATATCAAGTAGCATACTCACTTCACTAATAATGATCCTCTGCAGTTCTTGGTTTTCCTGGAATCACTCTTGCTGTTGCTTCCCATTCTAGTAGAAACTATGAGGAAATTCATGGAATGAGGATGTGAAAAAGGAACTCAGCAAGTTTATTTTTAAAGTCAATATAATACTAAAGACTGTACTCTCTTCCAGAGGAGTCCCAAATTCCACTGTGATGTCACTACGACACTTGGTGACACGGACTTTTCCAATATTAAAAATTCTAGTATTTATCAAGTGCCATCATGTGTAGACACTTCATCTCATGGTATTAACAGAGCTATGAAGATGTTCCCATTTTTACAGTAAAGGAGTCAGAGGTTCATGGAAGTTAGCTGCCTTCTGTTCCAAATCAACCAGGATATGGACTCAAGAGCCTTGAGGTCTAGAGGCCATGCTGATTTATACTAACTTTCAAAGAAACCTAGAGTCCCTTCAATGTAAGACACTTATCAGCTATAATTTACCTTCATGCAAGGGAGTCAAAGTGGGTAATGAGACATTGATGACTTTATTACAAAAGTACCTAGAACATATAAAAAGGAAAAACCTTAAAGCAAAAAAAAAAAAAAAATTACTGATAGAAGAAACAATAACCAGCTACTTACAACTATATGTAGATGATGGGGGAGGACTAATTCCCATTGTTATAGTTGTCCAAATGGCTATAAAAATTACAAATATAATTTTTTAATTTTTAATTACTTTATTCACTAACCTGATGACTATAGAGTAAAAGATTAAGAAATCATGTATCACCTAGCCTAAAAACCAACCACTTTGTCTTAAAAAATGAGTTAGCATCCATTATTATAAAATGAACACTTGGCCATAGAAATGTTATTTTAATGGAAACTATGTCTAAGAGTATTTTACTTGTTCTTTATTTTTAAAAGGTAACTGATATATAATTACATGAAAAATAGGTATGTATAAGCTATATTGTAAAAGCATTTTTAAAACATTTTGAAATTAAGACTCAAAAGTTGCTGTTTACGCTTTTAAATGCATAGGCATCTATCTACTGCAATGTAATGAGTTCACGGATATAATATCATTAAAGGAAGAGAGCTCACAGTTTCACAAAGTTTAGCGATATTTCTGAAATATCTGTAGCAAAACATATTATCTATACATTATACCAACGTGTTTTCTAGCGTAGTTACCATTGGAAGAATTTTACACCTCAAGATAATAGAGCAATCCAACTGTACCTAGAGAAATCAACTCATTTAGGATTTTTCGAATGAGTTCATCATTTAAAATAATTTGCAGTGAGTAAAAAATGTTAACTTAAAGTTTTAAGTACTTCTTTACTAGTTTGAGAATAATCTTTTTCTAATGGGATGGGCATAAATTTTAGTATTCACAGAAAGGAAAATGACCATAATTCTAAAGAAGCCTTCTTTTTAAAATCAAGTGAATATTGAATTATTTCATTCAATTTATATTACTGCATTTTTCCACAAAAATGTTAGGCTGTGAGGGTTTTTGTTTTGTTGTGTGTTTGTGTGTATGGTGTTGCCTAACTCAAACTTGTCTGGAGCCAGTAGATGAACATATTTTATACTCAGTTGAGAGATTTTTATCAGTACACTTAAAGGCAGCAGGGTGCATAATTAGGTATGCCTGCCATCTGCATAGCCCTCCAGGTGCAAGAGGCATTAGCTTTATTTAATACTACCACAACATTAATTTTACTCCATTAATTTATGTCATTTGTCCTTTATTTCAAAATCATGTTGCTAAACTAAACTATTGGAGGCGATGACCCAGTTCTGGTTTTAGTGAGACCCTCACGAACAAATCTTAACCTCATTAGTTATAACTATTCTGAAGAACAGAAACTGACTAGCTTGCTTTCACATTTTATATCAGGAGTCTGTAAACAAAACCTTCCTGATTTGGGTAAAACAGTTTTTTCAAAGAGGATAAATCATGAGATCACAGGATACAGGTGACAAAGCTCTAGAAAATTGTGAATTACATAATGAAAAATGTATTTCCTTTCAGTTCCGTTAAGTCCAGGAAAAAGTGTCCACTGAGTTATTAAAACAATTATAATATTTACACTCCTAATAAAGAGAGCAGACTTCAAGTTTTGATAACTGGTAGGCAATAGTACTTTGACAGAATTTAATAAATGCTGTTTTTTCATAGTTAATTTATATTTATGACAAATTAGACTGATCTTCCATTTAAAGTTAGTGAGATATAATTCCACATTTAAGCACAGTAAAGATTAAAAATTAGTCTTTCTTAATGAAAAAATTTAATAATTAATGGTAGTTATAGGAGAATAAGGGAAAGATGAAGATTATATACAGGCAATCAAAAAATTGGTATAAATCCAAGTTCAAAAGATAAAGACATAATTACTCAAAAATGAAAAATGAAAGCCACTTAAAGCTATTGAACTTATTTTAACTCTGTCTTCCAGGATATGATATATAAAATATTACAAATTCTGGATAATACTGTGCATGAAATTATATACATATACAATCAACTTATTTCAGTTTTTTTTTTAAAGATTTATTTATTTTTGCATACAAGCACTGGGATACAGGCCAGAGGTGCGGGGGTTAAGAGAAGTCACTACAGACAGAGTGGGGAGCAGAACAGGCATACTGACTAAAATACAATACTGAGGGGAGCAACAGGCAAGGCAGGAGAGGTCTGCTGCACCATGTGGGTCACCTCCCAGGCCAGGGATCGAACTCCTGCTGCAGTGGCTGCAGCTGCTTCACAGTGAGGTGCTTAATCCCCTTGCGCCACCAGGGAGGCCCCTATGTTAGTTTTCTAAAGAAAGGTAAATCTGTAAGTTTATTGAACAGAATAATATACCTTTAGATTAATGAAATTTATAAGAGTGAAATTTTGTATGCCAAAATACAAAATACAAGATAGACTCAAGATCAGAATTTTAAGTTCTCAATGAGGTGGAAAAATCATGTTTTCCAAAGACAACTGCACTTGTTTCTGAAATATGCACATAAGGAGCAGAAGGGTGGCGAAAGGATCACAAAGTATTCATAAATGCTGAGTCCTTTAAAAAAATTGACCAATGTTAAACAAGTTAAAGTTCCCTTCTAGAAGCTGCCTAAAACAGTCTTTCTATGGCGATACTTTTGAAAAACTGAAGAACCATTTTCAGCGACAGAATTCTGAGATTAACACAGATTCCTAATCTTGAAGATTTCTTTTAAGGGTTTACTGATGAAGAATAAACATATTATATATTTTTTTCTAATTTACATTAAAAATAACTGGGAACATCTATATTTGAAGGGAAAAGGAAGTCACAATATTAACTACACAAAAATCACTTTAAAAAGTACTTGTTTTAATTTGTTTTCATTTAAAAATTTTTTGCCAACAACTTTTTTCTTCTTAAAGTAACGATGAGTAATAACACCTTACAAATAAATCCATTTAGAAAGGGGCAAAGTTAAACATTAATTCCTAGTGGACAAAGTTGAAGAATGTCTTTGCACAAATCAAATGCATTCCTGAACACCTTTCACTTACATAAAATAACACACCAAAAATAACATACCAAGATTGCTGAAAGAAGGTGATGATAATTTTGATACTCCCATACATCCACCTATCTGTGCCTGTCTCGCTGGAGGCATCCTTTCAACTTCTTCTTCACTCACTTTAGTAGAGATCTAAAGAAAAGATTGCCACCCTGCATGGTATTCTCAGACAATAAACTAGCTAATGAGATCTAAGGGAGCTTAATACAGTATACCTCATAGGAGGGAAGAGGTCCCTTTGCTTCCTAAAATCTATCAAAATCTGCTCTATCAAAATTCTTAAAATGAAAATAGCACAACATTCCTTCTTATCTTTCATGAATTTCAATTTTGGTATGCTTTCAACTTCATCTCTGATGTATAGAATTCTATGAACTCATTAACATCGCCTTGATACTCCTGTTGCTACTTGCCAGTCTGTGCAGAAGTTTAAAAATATTACTATCATCACCATCATTATCATCCCTCTGAATGGGTCACAAAGAATACTAGAAAAGTATGCAATATATTGTGTGACTTATACTGAGTCTGATTATGGGTAACCCAGTCTTGATTTGTACATGGTATTATCACCATAGGAGTCTTCACTCATTGTTCACTTTTTCCTTCAACACAGAGAACTCTTACATTACCAGAAAATAATAATGTAGAAGGCATAAGTATTTATCACATCTCTCCAACCTGAGGAATCTATATTCTTTTCTTCTCAATGTTTCCTTTCCTCTTTCTTCCTTCTACTTTCTTACCTCCTTCCCTACTCTTTCATGTGCTTTGACTTTGTTAATTAGTAGCAATTAAGGAGGAAAATTTTTCTCAAGTGTTTTTATATCCCTACAGTTGCATTTTCATCACTAATTTTTTTTATTGTTGCAACAGAAATTTATTCTGGAGGTCAAAATACAGTATCAATAAGACCAAGTTCCCTCCAAAGACCCTACAGAAAGATCCTCCTGTGCTCCCTCCAGCTTTTGATATTCCCAGGGGTTCCTCATGTTTGTAATTTTGCCCTTGTCTTCACATGGCCTTCCTTCTCAGTTTGTGCCTTCATGTGGTCTTCTTTCAAGGATTTAGGTCCTAGAGTAACACAGCATGACCTAACCTGAACTTAACTAATTACATTCACAAAGACCCCTTTCTCCAAATAAGAACATATTCTGAGTTTTCTGGTGAACATTAATTTTGAGAGATATTCAATAGGTTATTCTCATTGGGGTACTCCCATTTATTTATTTACACTTTAATTTGTTGGTTAAGTTGTCCTTCTTGAGTCTGCCAGAGTGTTCTTCATAAATATGCTAGCTAAATAAAACAAAAGATGGGAGCTCAGTTTCTAGCAACTCACCATAAGAGGATTACGACATACCTTCATGATAGAGCTAAGTGATAACTAAAAAGGTCAATGTGTCAGTGGGATACTGAAATGAGCTGTTACACCAGGTACCTTGGCTGGGAGAAATGCAATATGTCATGAATTACTGCAATACGTAATTCTGTCCATTCATAACTAAGAATCACAGAATTCTTATACTTTAGAAGTAGATACAGGACTTGAGATAAAATAACCTATAGTTTAATGAAATGAATTAGACAGAATAGGGCAGAACTAGCAGAATGAGGTTCCCAATTCTTTGCTCAGTGTTCAAGTCAGACTTTTCATGTTTATTAATACAGATAATTTCCATTATGAATTTTCCACTTTAACACACTTTAGTCTTGAAACAAACTTAAAATATTACTATATTAAAACAATCTCAGATAAATATATACAGGTGAATACTCTTTCTACAAAGTTGTTTCTCTTTCTGTGTTCCATGAAGAATGCACGAATCTTTGGTATTAGTGAAAATTCTGAACAAATAATATTGAGCTTTTCATAATCATGTTGTCCAAAGTTCCTCAGCTGTAACTATGGATACCATATGTTCAGTTAGACATACTGAAAACCAATTTTAAACTGTAAATCTTGAAAATATAACAAAACTTTCCCCCAGTAAAAAGAACAAAAAATATGCCTGCTTTTTTATTTGTGCACCATGAAATTTCTTATTTATTCATTTTGATTCTTCATTTACACAAAAATGCTGTAATAAAATATCTGTACACTACTTCTGTTGCAAATATAGATAATATTTAAAGTGACTTTATATATTCTAATGTAGGAGTTTTATGCTCTAAAATGGGAAAGAACACATGATAATTCCTCACCAGTTGTCTCAATAAACAGCTCCATCTGTTTCCTTTAGTCTCAAACTATTGTATTATAAGATGTTGATATAAGGCAATGAAATGAAGTTATGTTAATCTCCTTATTTTTTCTATCAATTTACTAATGGCACACAACCAAAATAATTACTAACACGTTGCTTTTTTTCTGTCATTAAGATTAATACTAATTGAAAACCAATTGAACAGCGTGCTAACACATTTTTAGTGTTGTATCAGTAAAAATCAACACTAACCATTCTATGAGGTTTCTACATTTCTTCATGGTTAAAATGGTTGCTTTCCAGAGAAAACATAATTAACCCAGGATATTATCATTTTACTTATAAGAAACATGAAAATATTTTATGTTAGATCAAAAATGAAGATGAACAAAGATGTGCACTGAGTGTTTTCTTTACAAGCTTAGCAATAGTGTGCCATGGATTTACTGTTTACTGAGCCTTAGAAACTTATTTTAAGAAGAAAATATGTATATGTGAGGTGGGGGGATGCAATTTTTATAATATCCAAATCTCAAATAAAAAGAGTATTTTTAAAGCTATTCAATAAAAATTTTCTTTTTTAGGTAAAAGTGGGGAAAGGAGGTGGAATGACAAAAATGAAGCACTTTTACAAAATTCAAGATTTTCTTCTTTAATATTTTCATTTTTCACCCTAATTCATGAAGCCATTTGCTTTTACTAGCTTCAGAATTATTTTTCCTCTACTGATCTGTTTAGCACATAATAATTTTTGCCTATTTGACTATGTCAGATATCTTTACAAAGGAAGACTGGATTTACTTATGTAAATTGTCCTCTTTGAGTCTGAGTTTGCTAAATTCAAGGGGAATGGAAAACGACACCAGGTTGTTAAGTAAGAAAATCATTTCTACGTGAGAAAAATAAACTTAAATTAAGGGAATTTTCCCCTATAGTTCTAAAGATCCCAAAGAAGACAGCAGGGGAGTAGTCATCCACAAGAGCAGCTCCAATTTCTTAAAAGTATGGGATGAGAGTGAAAGGTTCAAATGGCTCAAATTCTAACGGCAAATTCAGGACAGAACCATTAAAGTGACAGTGCCTTTTGTCCGCTTAAGGATGGTGACAGCTTCTTCATGGGTCACCCCTTCCAGACTCTGCCCGTTGACAGCAATGATCTGATCACCCCTTTTCAGCCGCCCATCTTCGGAAGCTGCTCCCTGCAATTATAAAGTAGGCTTATTTACTTCTCAAAAAGTGCTGCCTCGCAGCTACACAACAGAGAAAGAGCTAAACAAGAATGTAAATTGCTCTGCATGTACACACACATTGCTCTCAAAGCTCCACGGGCACTCCACAGCCATTAGGCAATGATGAACATACACAAAGGAGGCCTTTCTTCTAAATGGTTTTAACATTGAGATTCCAATTTGAGAGAGAACTTAGCAGTCAATAGATAACTTGGATGTTTTTTTGGCTGTTCAGCACAGCAGTTGGTGGAAACTCAAATTAATAAAGAATATTTGGGAATTTGCCTAGTAGGAATGATTTAATTGCATCCAAAATTTTCATTCTATAAAGTAAACCTACAGAAATAAGACAAAGGATTAGCAAAGCAGTTTTATAGGACAAGGGCATGAACACCAGACAATCCACAGTGTGCAGAAGCACAGAACTCACATGCACATGGACAAGTGCCTGGCAAGGCACAGACCCTGCTAATCATAATTCTTTCTGTGGCTTTAAAAAGACCATTCAAGATGTTTAGTTCTTTATTTCCTAAGAATAGGTGGAGTCTTCATATTCTTTATAGGCCCTATAAGATTAAGATTAAATGCAGACAATGATGTTTGAAAAAGAACCTCATCTTAAGGCATGCTTATATTGTAGGCGGTTAAGCAATTAAATGTAAGATTAAATATATGAAAAAGTTAATGAGGTATCCATAATGATGAAATTCTTAAAATATGTTTTAACTAGCATGCCTAAATAAATTCCTAAGCTGAAGAAAAGGACGCCTGACTTCTATTCACTGGCAAAAGCTGTTTGTATTTTTGGACATATCAACAGTTTAAAAAAAATCTCATATATTATGCCTATAGGTAGATAATTACAGATAATGCATTTTAAGTTGGTTAATAATAATTTTTTTTCAACGTGACAGAATGTAACCTCCATAGATGTGCACTTTATAGGGGCACAGACTAATCTAAATCTACATCAATCATTTAACATGTTTGAATAAATTCTGTTCCTATACACTGTGAAATTTTGAGATTCTGCATTTTCTCCTGCAAGAAATTATATCTAACTTTGTAGCTTCTGATAACTGTCTTTTACCTTATGCTTATGCTTTTATGGGTTTAAATTATTTTATTATTTTCACCAATGTTACAGTAACTTTGCCCTTATCTTTAACATTTTTAGAACAGATACTATGTGACTGTAAGTATATACATTTTTTGAACTGTATCCCTTGACTTTAAGGATGTCCCTTAGTGGAGGACATAGAGCTTGTTACATACTCTTCAAATTTTGCGTAATTATTTTTCTGTTGTAGTCAATGAAATTAAATTTGCAAAGTGAATGTCCTATCAATCTGCGTATGTATTTGATGTACTTTCTGTGCCTGTTTTAAATTTCATAACAAAAAAATTGCAAAGAAAAAGAAGTTATCAGGGTTCTACAAATACATATTTAAAATATCCTATTTTCAAAAGACATTCTGAATCACATGCATCTTGTTTTCAAAGTAAAAAGAAAATCAGGCCTTACTGTCTAACTAAAATTCATTCATATTTCTATGTATATTGTGAACAGTGCCCACGTAATCAAATTGAGGCTATTTTCCTTTAAATATAACTAAACCTCAAATTGGACAAACTATTTAATGACCTGTTTCTGCTGGGAATTCCAAAAGAAAATAATCAACTGTTGGCCATTTGGTGTTACCTCAGGCCATAAACTAATAAGCCAGCTGCTGACCACTGTTAATGAATGTTTAGAGTGGGAAGGTTGCTTAAAATTTTCAGGCTTACCTTTGCAAACACTGTTTTAACATAAATGGGTAAGTCTCCATGAGGGCTGCCATATCCTCCTACAATACTGAAGCCTAAACCATCTGGTCCTCGATCTAAAGTAATAGACTTACATTGAGGAGGTCTATAATAAAGGGAAGGAAAAAGAATTTCAGATTAAAATATATATATCTATATGTATACCTGTAAATCTATAAATTATGGATTATCTGGCATCCACGTAGAAGTAGCATAATTCTCTGCATTACTGACAGAGTAAATATCATAGGTATTTTGGGGATACTTAATCTGTCCGTGCATATTGTGTTCAGTATTTTAAATTTACATAATCAAATGAAATCCTACTTAATATCCTAATTCTATTACTCATTGGCAGTTGTTTTAAACTAACATATTCTCACTGCCTGGAGAAGTTCACCCCTTTTCCAGTTTCTATAAAGTGAGAGGACTGAAGTGTAGAAGACTATTATGGAACAAAAGAGAAACATTAGTATGCTTCAAGTTCAAAGAGAAAAATAGATTATAAGCAATGTGAAATACTGTATCAAGTTATTTTAAAATTCTAATACGCCCCTTCTTCATTTTCTGATTCACTTGTACTGAAGTGGTGGGTAACTGAATTTTTTAAATCAAAAGGATTATTTATTAAATTAATAGGCAAAGTTGTAATTTTTAAAAGGACAGATTTGACTTGTTTTATGTCACATGAAGCAGTGACATCAAGAACAAACTATCTACCAAAAAATTCAGAGCTGAACTGTGGGAAGGGTATTAGCAAGCATGCATGCCTATCTAGAGCCACAATAAACTAAGTCCATGCCATAATTGTTGAACAGTTTAGAAACACTTCATTTCCTCATTGCATTTCTCATCTATTATTTTACCTTAAGGGAATGGTGGGAGAGATAACACCGTAACATAAACTCACCCTAAATCATCCTGAAATATATTGCTGGATGTCAACCCAGTAAAAGAAAGTCCAGAATTGGCAGGATCCTGTTGATGACCTGTGACCACACTTACATCTCCTCCAGCAACCACCTGTATATAGGTGAAATATAAAGAGAAAAGCACATGCTCATGTGGCTAGGGAGATAGCGATAATTTTTCTCCATAAAGACCATTTGGATTAAAATGTGAATTTTATTGTCTACTTAATCATTTATGATAACAGTACAGAGTCAAGAGAAAGAAGTTTCACAATGTTCAAAGTTCTCTTCAAGTGACAGTAAAAATATTCCACTAACTCAATTCTACAAATCTCTTCAGTACCTTTTCAAACATGGTTTCTACGCAAATATTTTTAAAAGAGCTTTAAAATATAAGCTACTCACATCATTTGATATTCTAGCAATTAATAATTTACTAAGATTTTATATTTTTCCCCCTTAGATCCAAGTATAAACAATAAATGCATTAGGATAAATTGTGACAGATGTATTTTTTACAAACTTTCTTGGAACTCGCATGTAATCATTTATGTTCAAGGGTAATATTTCATAAAATAATAGGAGGCATAATCATTTTTACTGCTCTAACATCAAAGCTAAGGTGTGTTCTCAAGCTACATATATATTCTATATAGTGCTTCGGATGGAAATCTTACCTGCATTTCAATGGAGCCAGAGGCACTTTTCAATAAGTTAACTGCTTGGGTGTGAGTCATGCCCTCAGTGGATGTTCCACAGATTGTGACAATCCTATCTCCAACCTGCAAGGAGGAGAAAGAAAAAGCAACGTGCCAAGGAGTGTGGGACACTGGGACTCAAAATTAATTTCCTTCCATATATTCCACTTCACATACAGACTGCTATCAGGCCTACAGTATAATCAAGGAAACTTCTAAGTTCAAGAACCAGCAACTATAAAAAACAGCCTTCACATAATGGTTAAGATTGACATAATTGAGTTTTATAGGCTTTAAAGGTAGAAAAAAGGGTGGGGAAGGAATCACATTACTAGTGGGTAAGACACTGCTTCCTATTAAAAGACTAAAAAATCTGTTATCATTTGGAAACCAGAATTTCTCTGAATATTATTATTATAAATTTAGAAATAACATTAAGTAAGGGGCTGGAAACTTTAGAAACAGTCCAGGTCCAGCCCACTGGTCATTTTGGTTAATAGACAGTTTGGAAGATAGCCATAATTATTTGGTAACTTTCACAGACAGAACTCCATAGTTGAAACAAAGTCTAAAATATTCACTTTCTGGTTATTCACAGAAAAAATGTCCTGATCCCTGTGCTATGTGTAACAATTTTTAAGCATTAGTCTTAAGTTTAGATGTCAAGGAGATGAAAGCATTCCCAATTTAGACAATATTTAAACTGAGAAGTGATGATGTCATGAGACCCTTTTATTATGCATGAGGCCATGTAGATTTTGCTTTATGGAGACTTCGGAGTAATAGTCACATGACTGTACTTCTGGGAAGTTATTATAAATTCCATCAAAGCACTCTATGTTTGGATAATCCCTCCACACTGAAGTAAGTTTGGTCACATTGTAAGTCATATTTACATTAAAATTCTACAAAATTAATAATTAAATTCAGCAACAATGACAGTCTTCAATTTAATCATGTTATACTGATGTCTAAATCAATGAAATATGCCAAATAAAATTTCACTTCACACTGGTGTTTTGAAAACACAATGTTTTCTTTTTATGCTTCCAGTTTAAAACTAGTAAAAAAATATTAACTACGAACCTTCCCATTCCATTAGTTTGCAAATTTGCATACAACAGCAATTTCTCTTCTCTTACTATTTTCCTTCAAAACAGTAAAAACACTGTTGCAACTGAATTAGCTGATTTAAAAGCAGATATAGACAGTTAAAACTGGCTGCAACAAGTAGCCAGATTCAGTTTATAAAAACTTTTGCCAGCTTTGCTAGGGCAACCAAGGCTATTAGTAAAACTTACTCTGAGTTTCTGGGTCTGAGCTGCAACTCCATTTGCATGCATCATCGCGATAAATATAGGAACATCACCAAGTGGGCTGCCCACTCCTCCAGCAATGCTAATTCCCAATGAGTCTGTAGGCCCCTACATGAGAAAAAGAATATTCTTGTTAAAGTGGTATTTCCGATTCCCTTTTGCTTTCTTTAGCACATTCCATAGTTAACTCTGATCTTCTAAGTGTGAGTACAGAAAATGAGTTCAAGAAAATTGGATTACTTAAATTCAAACAAGTTCTCATCATGATTAGGAAAATAAACTGTTCAGGAAGCAAAGGAAATCATAATATACTAAATGAAAATCAGTAGTGGGACTGATGAAAAGTGGGTAAACTGATAAAGTAAAAGGGTCACAAGCTTCACAATCAGATCTGTCTTCAAAGCCAGGACCTACACTTATCAACACTGGGACCTGGAAAAAGTCCACCCCCTCTCAATGAATTGCTAGATCTTCACTGACAAAAGAGATTTCCACTCACAAATGGCTGCAGGGAATATAAAATCAGAAGGTGGTGGCATAAGTATCTACAAGAGTAAGTACACAGAAAAGGGTAACTAAATCATTGCTGCTTTTACTTTCTCTCCTGTGCACAACTGTCAGAGGAATGTGTTGTAGAAGAATAGGAAATATCTGTGTGGGGTGCCATTTTTGACAATACAGAAAATGCCAACAATGTTTTTTCAAACATGGCACTATGACTAGGAAATTCAGCAAAGATTGCACTGTGTTAATTTCACTACCTATAATACTTTCCCACTGCTTACAATATGTTCTTTCAGATGCTATTATAAAGCAGTACAGCTATCAGGAAAATATACATGTAAATGCCTCTGAAGTCAACATTGTTTTTACTGCTTTCCCTCCCCACGTTACCTTTTTTATTTCAACTGTTCTTAATCCCTGTATTTCTGATGCCACTGTAAAGGAGAAAATATGGATATTAAAGCAGTAACTGTAACTGGATAGAACTAAACAGTACCCTACTTTTTTTGAAAAAGGGTGCTCAAAATTGCTATTAGGCATGATTAAATCTTTTTTTAGAGGAATTATTTCTCCAATTGGAAAAGTACACAAACACTACCCCAATTTTTTTTTTCTTTCTTCTTATAAACCCTGATTATATAACTGCATAATCCACTTTGAATGAGTCAAGGACAGAATGTGCTTTGGAGAAAAAGACACATGTGCACAATTGAGAGGAATAAAGTCATGGCTGTATTAAAAAGAATCCATGGATTCAAGTGCCTAAATTTCTAGAATATTAGTCACACTGCAAACAGAGACTGCCATATGCTCAATTTGAACAACTTTCAACTGATGCTCCCAGCCAAAAAACATTCTGCATCATGATTTCATGTAATTAAAACACAGGAGATTATATTCATTTTTTCAATCAAAATTTTTGGAATCTTCATGTAAAAAAAGGCTTCACTTGATAATATCTTCTGATGCACTAATGTACTACATTAAACAGAGAAATGAAATGAAAATCAAAAGGAAAAACCTGCCACAGGCATAGCTTCGTGCTGTTCAAAATTTTTGCCTACATGCACCTTTGCACCAATATCAAGACATGGGGATGATCTGGGAAAATATTTCAGAGGTAAAGTGGTGAGAAAATAATCAGTGTTGATGATCAAAATTCAAATCTGTAAACTATGCTTAAATATAAAACAAATCTTACATGCATTCTTCTTTGAGCTACTTTCCAGTGAGTCAGATGTACTGGATCCAGAAAGTGGAAAAGTGAATGATGACAGGCTGCCTTCACTCATCTACAAATATGCAACAATTATTTTACAAATTTTTGGATGCAATAATACACCCTCTAAAAGCCACTTATTTGAGAATTCAATTTCTTAAATATATCTAGAGAGAAATACTATAATAGTGCAACTAATAATTTGAAGGGCAATTTAAAGTTCCTACTCATAATTTTCTCAAAGAAGTTGTCTAGTGATGAGAATAAAACTGAAGTTAGAAGGATGGATGAAACTGATTTCAACCAACCTAAAATTTCAGTGATTTTAATAATCTGATTAAAGTTAAAAAATTTAAATTATGTTGCACATGACTGGGAAGGAAATAAAAACGGTAGTATTAGGGCCAGTATACAGGCAATAAAAAGTAGTCATCAGGAGTGAGTAAGGGATCTTTAAGGACAGGTTGATGAAAACAGGCTTCTGTGATCAGAAAAGAAGACAGAGGCAAGGGGCTTGCAAAGAAATTTGAACTATATAAGCACACTGTATACAGGTGGTAGGAATCTACAGTTCACCTACATGGGTTTTTTTTTTTTATTTGAATATTAATAAATGTTAAAAAACAATTTAAAATATTTCCTTGGTTTGCTTTACATATATTAAATGGTGAATTTTGCTGATTATGGGGGAAAATCATGTTAGAAAAGAAAAATGCTGAAATAAAAAAATGACTTATAAACTACTCAAGTCTACATTTTGCTTACTTGTCTACTCCAGTTTCTTGCTCTTCCCTCCCTACTGTCCATAAGCCACTCCACCAGGCCTGTGCACACACCCTCAGGCAGAGTTACAGTCAGGGTCCCACTAAGCTCATTTTGGCATGTGCACTAAAGGACTCTGATGAGTTGCACAGCTACCCACCTGGCTGATCTGAGATGGCCTTCTCTCTGAATGGAATGAAGCAGCTTTGATTCTTCCAACTTCCAAGGTTACTGTGCCTAGGGAACACTGGGGAATTTCACGGAAATGTTTAAAATGCTGTCATGGTTTTAGGAATACATTTAACTCTTCAAGGGAAAGATTTTGGAAGGCATCCTCCTTTTGGAACTTCCATAGGCAAGGATACCAACCCTTTGTTGAATGAGGCTTTTATGAACATTTAGAGCTAATAAAAAAAATGACAGGCAGCAGTAACACCAAGTGTCTTATGACTTCATGATTACATGGAGACTGTTTCTACCAGTGCAAAGAAAAACTGAGAACTAAACAATTACCTAATCAAGCACACTGATTTAGATATGCCAAATTAACTAAATAAATGAAGATTTAAAAACAAAAATAAAACTCATCACCACTACCACCACAACTTGTTTTTGCCCCTAAAAGAAGTACTCAGATAACTGGATAAGCTCTGTTTGCCACACTGTACCTGAACAGACCTGCTATAAAATATTTAAATAAGCCACATTGCTATAAACGCAAAATATGAATCAAAGACAATTTCTCTGTAGCCTTTTACAAATAAACTGCAAGCATGCAAGAAATGCTACATAGTCTCATGTGGAAGTACCACAATGAGATAAATGAGATCCTTAGCTTCCAGTGTCAAACATACTGGTTTAAATCCAGACTACATGATTTACTAGCTTTGTTACCATAATAGATATCTACCTTGGTTAATATTTTATTCTGCATTTTAAGATGGAGATGGTAATCAGTTGCTGTGATTAGTAAAATAATCCATGTACAATGTTTATGACAGTTTTTTTAAAAAGTAGTATTTACATAGCTATTAGGCACTGATATTACCATGCTGTTTCTGATGTGGGTATCAAGGTATAGCACTCCTGAACATGCAGATTGTGAATAGAACTTGGAAAGGTCAAAATTTTACCTGCAGTATCAAAGCTCTTTTCATGGGGAGGGGAGGTCTTATCAAATCCATCTTGACCTATATGTATTTCCAGCTTACATAACTACAGAGGTCAACAAGTTCCACACATTATAAAGTTTTCACTCTTTCATCTACTTTATGACATGTCTCTTTCAAACTTCAAGGGAATATATTATTATTTTTAAAATTAAGTTAATTTTTTTCACTATTAAAGCAATTCATATTCATTAAAGAAAATTTTGGATATGAAATGAATCAGAAAAATAAGACTTTATGTCTCTAAGAATTACTTCCCAATTACTATTAAAATCATTAAGATTTTATGTTACAGTTATATCTACATGTAGATAAAATTTTTGTTCTCTACTCTGATTATATTGTAATGTTAATAGATAGCACAAACATCATTTTAAATAGACACATGTCTACCATGCATTTTACTATGTTTAGTGAAATTAATAGTTTTGTCAATTGTATTTCATCAATTTTTCCTGTCATTATAAACAGTACAACCAAGAACCTTAGCACATGACATTTTTGTGCACTGAGGTTATTTATGTGATATTTTTAAATGCTTAATTATGAATTAAAAACAACAATAAGCAGACATAGGTACACAGCAAAGTTATACAGACACTTAACGTTCTCATTATATAGTATCAAATGATTTTTTAAACTGTGGTTTAAATAGTTTTAAAATTAATTTTACTGTTTTATGGATGGTTCCTTCTCCAAGTATACTGCACAGTTAACAGTTACTTTAATTTTATCTCAAAATGGAGGATAGGCCTCATCAAACATTATATTTACCTTATTGTTAAAAAATGACAAATCTGTGAGAAATGATACATTTTAAGTGTACTTTATCAGTAACAAAATTTAAACACATATTCATCTTCCAGATCCCACCCAAAACCACAGAGGTAAATAATCATAAGATCACCTGAAAAATCCCTCCATGAGTCTATAGTCACTGAAGCGAGCTCTTACTAGTATCTGAGACCTTTGACAGCTCTAACGCTGGGGCCACTGTCATGAAGTCTCATGTCATTTGACACACCAAATGGCAGGGCACCAATGGGATATTTTCTCATCTCTGTTAAACTATACATTTAGGTCATGAGAACACACTTATGGCTAAGATAAACAAGGTAAGCAATGCCTTTTGTAGGACCCTAAGTCCCCTCTAGAAACTGCAATATTCTCTGCCAGGAAATAAGGCTAGAGTCCCTAGAGTTGTATTTTTAAATGACTATTCTGTATTTTACAATTTATTTTAAAAATGATGCAGGCTCTGCTTTTCTAATCAGCAAATGATTCTTCATGGAGGAAATGTATTTTATAACATAAAATGAACTAAAATCCTGATAATTATTGATATAATTCTCAGTGAAGTTACTGCCAGGTTAATCTGCTTTAAATCACCTACACTTCATAAAGATGACCCATTTGATTTTTTTAAAAAAGATTTATTTTGTTTATTTATATATACAAGATCTGGGGTGTAGGCCAGAGGTGCAGGGATTAGAGGATTCACCAGAGACAGTAGGGAGAAGAACAGGCATATTTACTGCTAAGGGGAACGGTGGGCAAGACAGGAGAGCTCTGTTGCACCATTTGAGTTAGCTCCCTGCCTGGGGATCGAACTCCTGCTGCAGTGGCTGTGGATACCTTCAGAGTCCTGAGACTTAACCCTTTGTACCACCAGGGAAGCCCATTAACTTTGATTTTTAAGTCAAATTTTAGATAGTTCAAATGTCTGTTTTGACTTAACACTGGCTTAATCATAGTGTTTACTTTAGAGTAAGAATAAGATTTGGACCAAATATTCTCTTTGGCTCAAGACAGTTAAATCCCTCTCCCACATTCTTCTTATCTGGAAAAAGATAAAGACATCCAATCTAGTTTGCCTACAAAGGGGCTAAGAGACTAGAACAGGAGAGTCCAGTGAGTATGCTTTCCACAGGTACCCTGAGAGCCCCATTTTCACCGCCTGAATTTCTGCAAATCACTGTTCAAAGAACCAGAGACACTTATGCTACATGTCATAAGGATAAGTTCAAATACAAATATGAGGTTAAGATTATTTTCGTTTTTTTCATTTGCTGTCTGAATATGTCCTTTTCATTTATGAAAACATCCATATACTGCTTACCTTAAAGATGAAAGATTTACTAAGATCACAGATATTCACTTTATCATTCTTACTACTGTTAAATAAATATGTTGAATAAAATAAATACTACACATTTATTATTTAGCAATTTGTCACTGAAACATGATAACTTGCTTCTAAGAGTGTCTTTTTTAAAAAAATAACTTTAAAAAAGTTTACTTTTGCATAAAACTGAGATGTAGGCCAGGTGTGAGGGAGTTGAAAGGATTTACCAGAGACAGAGTGGGGTGTCTGAACAGTCAGATTTACTGAAATACACTGCTAAGGGGAGCAGCAGGCGAGACAGGAGAGGTCTGCTGCACCATATGTAGATTAGTTCCCTGGCCAGGGATGGAACTCAGGCGGTAATAGTAATAGCGCTAAGACTTAACCCCTAGGCCACCAGAGAGGCTCTGAGGTGACATTTTAAATAAAAGAACTCAGTACCTGTTTGACTCTTGTAGCTCAAAATAAAATTTATATTCTCTTTCTTCTATATTATTCTACAAAACTTTTTAGACTTTTACCTTTAGCAAAGCAGCAACAGTTTCCTGAGTGGCATTACGGACATCTTCTCCATTCACCATTAATATCTGGTCTCCCTGCATCAGTCTTCCATCAGCATCCGCAATACCTCCTTTGACGATGTCTGACACAAATACTCCAGTATCATTTCTACAAACATAATTTTGTATTTCAACTTTTTTTTTCTCAAATGTCATGAAATACTGAATAAAAAGCTAAGTTTTTTAACTGATAAGCTTACTTCAATTTTCATGGCTTTAAAATTTTTATTGTGTTTTATTACTGGAAATTCTAATACATTATTTGAATTATTTATTGTGATAAATAACAGTTCAATAGTATTTCAGTTTAAACATATATTTATAAGCATATTTATTCTTCAATAAGTATACACTGGGTAGAAGTGGCTATTATTTTCAGTGTATGGGACACATAGCTATTAAATGGCAAAAGCTGAACTTAAAATCAGTTCATAGGTGTTTAATCTACTGTTCTTTTCTATGCCATAATGAATCCTGGAACCACTATTTACTGGTAGTTACATAAAAATGTTGCAATTAGCATAAACATCATTAACATTATTAAAAATAAATAATGAATGTGTATCTCACACTAACACCAATTGTTATCTAAAACTTAAAAAAAGTACCATTCTTGTGATCTTTTACTTTGAAGTCATTACAAACAATTCATCTAAGATAGATTTATTCAAAATTAACAAATAGGAATCTTATTTTAATCCACTTTTCATTGATAAAACTGTAAATAAGCCAAGAACTTCTTATTGAGATATGGAGATAACTGTTAGTGGAAACGTTCACTGAAAATTTAATTGAATCTTTTGTTCTTAACATGGTCCTGAGTTCAAATAAGGCAATTCACAACTTGATCCCCTGCTTTAGCATTTTCAGAATAATGGTGCTGAACTTACTATTTTATATTTTTAGTATTATTTTTATGCAAATACTTAAATAAATTAGATACTACTTCCATGTATGCTCACTAGTCACTCTATTATTTGACTTTCTATTCCCACTTAATGGCATGTTCTTATTTACGTTAATCCTTTTCTTTCTTTTACCACACCTAAAATGATCATTTACTACTTTTTGCCTCAGTTCAGACACCTGTTTTTTTAGAAGTTTACCTAATTTGCTTCCCTTAAACAGAGTCACATTGTCCTGATAGGGGCTAGGGAAGGGGAGGAGATCGGGTGAAGACGAGCCTCAGCACAGTGCGATGAGCCTGAGACCAGGTCTCCAGGAGGGCATTAAGGAACTCTAGGGGCTGGACATCACAATCTCCTGCCAGCAGTGAGCGCCAGCTTACTGCACAACTGTCTTTGTTCAACTCACTATAAAAAAGAAGCTGAAATGAATGTTAAGGTGATTTCTTTAGGATGTTCACCTACCAACTACCAACTTCCAGATTGCCAGTTATCTAACCAAAGTACACTTTAAAGATTCAATTCCCGTCTCTACTTTATCGGCATTCTGTGGTGACAGGTGGCCTAAACTCCAGTCTTCCAGTTACAGTACCTTTTTCTCTTTTGCTTCCATGACTTATCACAATTCATCTCTGTCACTCATTAATAGATTCTTTGTTGCAAGAATATATTTAATTCTTGTTTACCAAACTAAGACTTTTTTTAAAAAAAAAATTATTTATTTATGCATACAAGCACAGGCCAGAGGTAAGGGGGGTGGTGAGAGAATCTACCATAGTGGGGAACAGAACAAGCAGATCTACTGAAATATACTGCTGAGGGGAGCAGTGGGCAAGGGAGAAGAGGTCTACCTGCGCCATGTGGGTCACCTCTCCAGTCAGAGGCAGTGCTCGAACTCATGCTGCAGTGGCTATGATTTGCTTCATAGTGTGTTGTTTAACCCACTGCGCCACCAGGGAGGGCCCCAAAACTGAGATTTTTTTTAAAGTCAGGAACCATGTCTTATTTGACTCTGGTTTCCCAAATCTAATATATTTCCTTGCATAAAGCAGTTACTAAAAAAATACTAATGATTTGTTTGTCCAGTACTTTCAAAATCTCCTAAAATACTTAGAAGGTTTGAAACCCAAGTTTGATGCTACATTACTGAGTGAGCTAACAATAACTACCTATAGAACACTATAGCAAATGATGATTCCATTGCTACTAGTATTCTTCAAAAGAATTTAAAGTCAATTATTTCCAAAAGGTCACTGGATTTGTCCTCTTCAAGTCATACCTTTTGCCAACAATACTTAATCCCAGACCTTTTCCTGGCTTCTTCTGCAGCTCAATAGTGAGAGTGTCGTAAACGTCCTCCTCTTTATATGGAGCCTCATCTCTGAAGAGAGTGAGACGCACTCTTTGTGGTGTCTGTCTCAGGACATTTATTGCTTCATCATGAGTGGCCTTTCTCAAGTCAATTCCATTCACCTGTATAGAAATGGGAAGTGACTATGATAGATATGATGAATTAGGACAGAGAAGGAAGGAGAGGGCAGAGAAGGGAAGAGAGGAAGAAAGGAAGAAGGAAATAGGAAAACAAATTCTATTTTCCACAGAGCAACATTTTCTTTAATTGTAAGGGTCAAACACACAGTATTCCATACCTCTAAAATTTGATCTCCAGCCCAGAGTCTTCCATCTTTACATGCTGCTCCTTCTTCATAAACTTCATGGATAATAATGGCACCCTAAGGGCCCAAATGAACATTCATCTTTTATCCATTCTCCCAAGGAATGGTGAGTAGAAATGGAGTTAGATCACAATGTATTTTTGTAGACATAGATAGGGTTACAGACTTATGGATATATGATTTATCAAAACTCAAAGAAAATTACTCAAGGTTCAAAGAAGCTTATGCTTCTTTCTCATGATAGTGACTTTAAAAATTGTAAAACATATAAATTATACATATATAAAGACATATATATGATATTGATATAAAACACCTCTTCTATCTTCAAATAGTGATTTGAAAAGTTACTTTATATTTAGAAATTTTACATGCAAATTATTCCAAAAAATTTTTTTAAAAGATTTATTTATTTATGCATACAAGCACTGGGGTACAGGCCAGAGGTGTGGGGGTGGTGGTGAGAGAATCCACCAGACAGAGTGGGGAACAGCACAGGTAGATCAACTGAAACACACTGCTGAGGGGAGCAGTGGGCGAGGCAGGAGAGGTCTGCCTGCACCATGTGGGTCCCCTCCCGGTCGGCAAGGGATAGAACTCATGCTGCAGTGGCTGTGGTTTGCTTCATAGCGTGGTGCTTAACCCACTGTGCCACCAAGGAGGGCCCCAAATTATTCAAATTTTAAAACTTATCTCAATAAACCAACTCTATCTAGTCAGTAAAAAAGGAAATTAAAATATGCTAAGGACTGGGGAAATAACAGACCTATCACAAACTTAAAGGTCACAATCACAGGTATAAAAAATCTAACTGAGTCAGATTAAAGTACACAAGATAAACATTCCAGTACACAGTTGCATATATGATCAATTAAAAATGTATGAGGCATTTTTATAAGCCCTTATATTTCATTTAATAAAACTGAAAGCAATCTCCCCAGTAACAATCTCGCAGGCTCACTGAAGGGCCTGTGTGTCTGAGTATCTCACCAACAGAGTGTCAGAACCTCCAACAATGCTCAGGCCCAGTCCTGTTCGCCCCTTGGAAATCTCAATTGTTGTTTCACAGCCTGGGATAATGGGGCAGGTTGCAGGATCAGAAGCAAAGATGGCTGGTGTTGATGATCTGCTTGTACCTAAAATAAAAATAAATGTAAATAAAAATGGAAAAATGACATCTCTATCAAACTCAAGCACACCTTTGCCTTGGGGAGGACAGAGCAGGAAAATAAATCAAGACTTTATCACCAGACTGGTGATAAAGACTTCAATTTACCTTAATCTTTTATCTGTATTTAAAAAAAAAAAGACCGAATAAATATGATTATATCATCACTGGTAATTTAGAGTGGTGGGTGGGTACAAAATTACCTGCTCAATTATTTTATTATTTTTCAGTTTTTAGGTTTATAGAAATTTATATATGTGTATAAATATATATATACACACACATATACATACATACATACATATATATATAAAGGCTTGAAAACAGAGAATTCAGAGAATTGACTTGAACCTCCAGTTTCACTCTGATAATTTACATTTCACTGGAGTCAAACAACCTTATTTTAAAATTATGATTTATAAACCTCAGAAATGAGATATGCAGCAGGGACCAAAACCACATCCAGTAAAACCTTAAGACACAGAGCACATCAGTAGTTCTGCATTTCAGAGCTTTTCTGGTTTTTTTTTTTTTTTCCCTTCCTTTCCTTCGTATATCTGGAGCACATCATATATAATTAAATCTGAGTGTTTATGGAACTGGATTTAATATCTGATCTTATAAAACATGAAGATCTGCAGTTTGTTTCATTGTATTTCTCTTGATGTTTTAGAAACTCAAGATAGTAAATCCAGTCTGCTCTGCACTGAATTGATAAGGATATGAAAAAACAAGGAGAATGTGATTTCACACCTTGTTTTATGATAGTCGTCATATCATACACTTTATGATGTACCAAAGAGTATACAACAAGCAGCATATTTTGAGAAAACTAGGACACTTGGTAGAGTAGCTTATGCTTTAGTCAAGATGCTCTCTTTTTAGGTAAGAACCTGAGACAGACTATTTTCTTCCTCCTGAAATGGTAGGAACAGGTGTAAGATATTTTCTTTTATGTTATGTTTTCATTCAGCTTTTCATATTTTTTAGACAACACTATTTAGGGATCAACATAAAATTGAAAATTGAGAAAATTTCCATAAATTTTTAACACTTCAGTGAATTAGCAAGTCTTTCCAAATGAAGAATTATGTTCATCAGATATGTATTACTTTAAGACATTTTTTCCCAACTATATTACAAATGTTTTAAACTGCTTTAAAAAAAAAAAAAGTTTCACTTTAGAGCCCAAAAGGTTATTTTCCCCAACTACACAAAAAGCCAGTGTGCTTATGTATTTTTTTGATACTTAAAAGCTTGAAATTTATTGTTTTATTAAAGAGTACTGTAGTTTTTCTCAAAAAGTAACTCAAAGAAATAATTTGCCCCAATATACTCGAATGGACTCATTTCAATTTACTTGACTGGATCTACTACCTATACTGTGGCACTGACTAACATTCTTATTTCTTCCAGGGTCAGACATAGCTGATCTCACCATTGAAGTGTTATTACTGTATCCCTCTTACAGGTTAGTACACTGTGACTTAGAAAAGTTAAATTACTTGCTCATTATGGAAATAGGAAAGCACCAATGTTTTAATTCATAGTCAAAACCTCGAAATTACAGGTTCCCTTAGGATAAGGTCATAGAAGAGAACAGCATTATCGCTCCATTGTTTTAGAATGAAGAAAGTGATATTAGGAGTGGTGGATGGCTATTTAAGACCCTATGGCTAATTATTGTACCATACATCATCACATGCCTAACAGGCCAGCAATCTCTCTGAAGGAGTCTCTGTCTTTACATCAACTCTCACCAAAGCCTCCTTGACTGTGGCTTTTCAGACACTAATTACATATAGGCAGCTGGCTTCCAATTAGGGATACACTACTGAGTTTTTTGTGTCAAACATGTAGGCCTCAGGTGAAACTAGCCCCTTACTTCGGTTGGGCTCTGGTTCCTGGGAGCCAGATGGAGGGGCCGTTGCTGACTGGGAGCTGTTCTTTTTTCCTCCAGTGGCTGAAGCAGAATCTGGATTCTCAGCATGAATAGTAAGTTTCACTGACGTCTTTGATGTTTTCAAATGGCTAATAAACTGGTAGGGTGTTGGTGTGGAGGGCAAACAACATACAAGAGCAAATTAGTAACTGTAAACAAACAAGGTGCTATTATTGGAGTCCAATTCTATCTATGCTTGAGGAAAGAATTATTGAAAAATTATTTCCTTGTCAGGACTTAAGGGATCAAGAAAGGATGATTGATTCTAATTTCTTTCCAGTTTCTCGACTTACCTGATACATATTAATGCCACAGTCATTTTCTACTATGAATTTAGTTCCCATCATATTCTACTTTACTTAAGTACAGGGTTTTCAAATTTTTACATTTCTTATCTACCTCTCTGGCTCTCTATAGCCTTAGAAAACATATGAGAGATACTGAACCCATTTCCTGATTCTACAGGAATATGAAGCAATTTACACAAACATTTTGATTTAAAAGGAAACATAAACATTAAAATCAGAATAAGAAAATTGCAACAGAAAAATCATTCAAGTGGAAAGGGCACAGATAAAGTGGATTAAATGATCCAACGTATTCAAGTATTCACACTAAATTTAAGCTGAATTAAAAAAATAATGGCTTTAAGTTTTTGCTGGCCAAAATATAGATGGAAACATTTGCACACCAAATTTGCACACCACATACACACAGAGCATCTATGCACAAGGATGGGCTCACATTAGTATTTGCTTTCTTTTAGAAAAGTACCTTTTCAACAGGATGGCCAACAACAACTTCATCATCTATTGCCAAGATCTGATCTCCAACTTTGAGCCGTCCATCCTAAATTAAAACATGTCCAATTTTGAGTGATTTTCCAGAAGTAATTCTCCACCACTTAATGATAGCAGGAAAAGTAAAGTCTCACCCTGGCTGCTACCCCATGCTCTGTTAGACTCTTTATGATGACTCCGTGAAGTGTATCTTCTTCACTGATAGCAATGCCCAAACCCCCTTGATCCTAGAGAAATAAAAATGACAGTACTCAGAAAACTCAAAACAGATTAATTTTATCCAAAAGAAAAGGTATCAGGACATAACTACTGAACGTTATCTTACACCCAAGCAGCAGAAAAGTAATTAAAGCTTTTGTAACGTCCATTATTAAAAATTCCTTCAGTGGACTATGGTGGAAGATTACTGGTACTTTAGTGGTGGAAGTAGTGTGATAACATACATTTGTGGAGATGTGAACCTATATTTCTAAAACATATATTGTGATATACATCAGTGACCTCAATAAACAATTTTTTAAACAAAATTCTTTCTTTTGTTTAGCAAATTATAGTTTTTCTAATGGGAAATCCATCCATTTCTCCCATAAAATAAATATACAAGTATTTTCACTTGAATATTTCACATCCATACGTATAATCTCTAGTATTTTTGCACTCTACATATACACACAAACACACAATCACCTATCGTGTGTAACTGACAAAAAAACTAGAGAACAAAACTCCACTGATAATCCAATCAACATACAACATTTTCAAATTAGTTTTGTATCACTGGCTGACTACTAAATTATTTAAAACCAAAGTATCTTCCTCCTCATTCCCTTTTTAATCGATGGTTTAGAAATAACTACCACACTGGGTTCCTTCACCTCTTTCTGCCACCCTTCTTTCTTGAGTAGAGAGATTATAGGTACTGCTGATACTCTGTCCTTTCTGGAGTTAAATATGCATATTTGTTTCTCCAGACAGTTGTGTTGTGATCTGCAGCAGAGTGAAAACGTTCTGGACTCTGATCTCAAAATCCTGCACTGAAAACCTGCCAAACCTATTGATCCATACCTACTATGTTTATAGTTTCCATGTTTTCTTATATCAAAACCAAAAGTTCACTAATACTGATTTTTACCTTTAACAGTTACTCTAATAAAATTAAAATAGAATTTTAAATATTTTCATTATTATTTTCCAACCAGCAAAAGAAAGAAAGAATCTTGTCATGGTCTCTCTGCAATGTACACAAGCGAACAAGGTTTCCCAACAGACATTTAGGATCAAGGTAAGGCTATGCCATCATTTTAAAGATGATCAACTCTGTGGCTTTTTTGAGTTAGATTATTAATGCTTGATGACATACAGGGTATCACTGTGTGTCTCTCTACTGCCACATTTTCCATCAGTCATGTGAGTAAGATAGAGAAAACTATCACCTGAGAGTGAGCTGAGTTGGGTTCTATCTAATTCACTTTCTACCCAGCCACACAAATCTCTCATCATAAAAAGACAGAATAACAAAATTTTCCTAACAGCAAAGTCACTGCCAGGATCAAGTATAATAAGAAAGTGTTTGAAAGTTTGATATGTTATACAAAAGTGCTACTAAACATTACTTTTTCTACTTATAATTCTACAGGATATAACCTAATATACTTCAGATACTCTAACTCTGCCAGAATTTTAAAGCCCCAAAACCTGATCTAATGGTAAAAGAATCAGGCTTAATGAATGAAAGTTCAACATGCTACCAAACTGATCAAATCCTAATGCTTTTGCCCAATGGAAATTATGTATCCTCCATTTGGAATTTTCCACACCAACAGTCTTCTCTGCTGCCACAAAGAAATATTTGTTTATATAATACTCCACAGCCTCAAATACTATATATAATTCTGAAATTTGATTCCATTCATTTAACTGGATTCAGGAAACTAGGTAATACTCCTGTGTGCATTTGCTAGTTATTTATCTAATAACGATTTCCATCCGACTGCTTTGTAAAACTAGTGGACACCACTGTATTTTCATTAGAATGGTAGCTTCTACTACCATCGCAAACAATTCTATCTTTCTGTCTCTCTCTGTTGTGGTCTGGGTGGTGATTTTATAGTATGTTCACAAAATGTCTGATATTTTCCCCTTCAAGATGGGGAGGCCAAGTGTGCATCAGACGTGGTGACCTGACTGTAACATATAAAGAAGATATAATGACATGCAATTTCATAGCTATGTCAAAAAAAGGTAACAGGGCTGCCTTCTTGTTCTTTCTCTTATTACTTGATCTAAAGGAGGCCAGCTGTCATGTTACGAGGAAAGACTCAAACAATTCCTTGGAATGGTGCCTTGCCAACAGCCATTTAAGTAAACAATCTTGAATGTGGGAACCTTCAGTCCCACTTAAGTCTTTCAGTTGACTGACTGTCAGCTGATTTTAGAAGATTCTTGTATACCCTGCAGTCACTTTGTCTTTGTTCAAACTATCTACCTAAGCTTTAGATTTGTTTAATATCTCCACCCATATGAAAGGAAAACATTCTGAGGGCAATAAATGTAATGTTCTCCAAATACTTAAATTCCTCTATAGTGATTAATACAAAAGGAAAATGTACATAATGGATACCTGTTGAATAAATAACTTGTTGAATAAATTAGCAGGAGGAGAAAGGCAGAGACCAGCTTTTATTCTGTAGGCTGCAGGAAACGCGCATGCAGAAAAGAAAAGCAGGGGTCAAAGGGATTTAGTAATCAAATGACTTCAAGATCACTCAGGATGGAAGAAGGACTTCTAACATACAAAGCAGAAGTCCTATTGGTGTTCACTCCTATTGCTGAATGCCAGGGCAAGGAATCTGATTTTATCTGTCTGAGGCAGGATTAGGATGAGGTAAACAACTACCTTAATCAGGTAGCCTAATTCAGTAAGAAAGCATCAGCAAAAGCTAGTGCCACAAAGTCAGACATCTCTTTACCAGCTAATTCATTACTAATAGAAAAGAAGGTCATACAATATATAAAATATAGACTTGATGAAGCAAGGATTCAATCCAGACAAACCAACACTGGAGTTCACACAGCTCATAGCTGGAAAGTCGCATGTGGACCACGCCTTTTTCTGTCTGCAGTATTTCATGTAATCAACCCGTTATACTACAACACACCTCCTTCTTATTTTCCTCCTAAGCACATCACTGCTCTTTTTGTTTAGACACTTGGCCATTCTACTGTCCTGCATTCCAGCATGAGCCTGCAGCACCAAAAAGCATTATAGGTTTCCATTTAGCAAACTACCTAAAGAGGTCATTTGAAACTAAGGCTCAGATACATATATATATATATATATATATATATATATATATATATATATATATCAGTGGAATTTCTGGTAACTCGAGCTTTTAGTTTTATGAAGAACAAAGACTGTGGCCTGTTTCTTTATTCTTTCATTCCTTCATAGCAGATTCTTGGTTAATAAATCAGAGGAGACACTGCTAAATTTCATACCTTGGGAAAATAAAAAAGCTAGCTGCCTGAAGATAATAAATATTAGAGTCAGTTAGCACAGTGATTCTCAAGTTCAGAGTGCACTGGAATCACTGAGAAGGCTTATCAAAATATAAACTTCACCCCTAGAGTTGCCCATCTTAAGCAGTGGATATGATAGTTCCAAGCATCTGCATTTCTGACAAGATACAAGAAAATGCTGGATGCCACTAGTCTAGGGAACACATGTGTGAGAACCAGTGAATTATAACGCTGATGTCAAAGTACTCACATCATTTCATTTCTATTCAAAGCTGACTTACCTTGGGCAGTTCTAGATGTTGCACATTCTTAAACAAACTGAGGTCCACAGGAGCATCAGAAGTAGGAATAGTTGGTTCAGCCTGACAGACGGAAGGAAATAGCAAAACGAACAACTTATCATTTTGTATAAAGAGATACAAAGGATGTTGTTTAAAAGGATAATGAATCAAAATCACTTCACATATTGTATAACACTGCATTATTACTATTTTAACATTTTATGCCATTTATGAACATTATATTCACATTCAGAAACTAACATATTTTGATTAGACAACAATTATTTTGGAACACAGAGACACAAAATGGTTCTAATAACCACAGAGATTCACCCTATAATGAAGTCTACCAGCGACCCTGTTCCAGGTTATGAAACTCACTGACACACAAACACCAGCATAGGTACCACTCACTATTCTTTAGTGTGTTAAAGTAAACTTAGGAGATACTATTTTATCTGGAAATTACTAACAAATTCCATTTTTTTAAATGGGAATACTTAGTACAATTCATATTTTAAAAAAAATTTCCTTTATAATCTAGAAATATTGAATAATCCATTTGACTTAGTAGAGGATTCTGGAAAGTTAACATGAGACTTGGATTTGTAAATCTACCTAATGTATGGATAACCTAATGTTTATGTATTCATTTGGAGAAAGGTGTTTCTATTCATTCACCTTCTCCCCCAATAATCATGTCTCCTCCAATTTTAAGCTTTTAACTTTCTACTACCTCCTTTTATTCTTAAATACACAGTCAAAACTTTTCCAAATCAAAACTTCCACAAAAAAAAATTATAATTTTTCATGACTCTCTAGACAGTGCCTTCTCTTCCAGTCTTATCTGTCATTTGCTTTTATTAAACTTCTAATTGCCAAATCCAATGAACTCTCTTCATTTATGCTCTTACTTGACCTCTCTGTAGCATTTCAAGTTGTAAAAGTTATTACTCCTCCTGAAAAAGCACACTTCCTCAGTTACCCTGCAACATACCAACTGGCTCTTTTTCACTATCTTTATCAATTCTTGTTGGCTTCCTCCTAACTGTCAGATTACATAAATCTCACCTGGATCCTCTGTAAATAATCTTAGCACAAGATTATCAAATGCCTTATTTTCATTTGCAGGACTTCATCTCTATACTCCAGACCACATGTCCCAGTGTATACTTCTACCAGGCTTTCTTTCATTCTTAAACTGCCACAAACAGAATATTTTCCATTTTTATAAATATCTGTTCCATTTTTAATTTTTTCTTCTGTTTTGCTAAAACAGGCATACATCAAGGCACAAGGTCACATATCTGTAAGCCTTATAAATCTTGTCACTTTTATCCACTAGTATTTTCCTAGTTTAAAGAAGAGTCTGTTATAAGGTAGGTATTTATTAGATAACTAAATTATAAATCACTCATTTTTTCTCAATCTGTACATTTAGTTGGGGGATGAAATGATATCAAACTGAGCCCTAAACACTGGATGGAACCACTTCTTGTTCTGTTTTGCATCTGTTCATGGCATTGTACTCTTTCTCTTGAACTATACCTACTCCAATCATTTTTTCCTTCCTTTAACTTTTCTTCCCTGCAACCAACAATTTTTCTCTAATTCCAGAACCACACCAAGGAGGTACCAGAGCAGCCAGAGACCTCCTCATGCTCCTGTGAGGTTCCAAAGAAATTTTAAAAAATGTAATTCACATTCCTTGGTTCTCTACTCAAGGTAGAGACAAAATGAGAATCATGTTTCTCAAGATTTTACCCTAGCTCCTTTCTCAGTGAATTTTCCTCATCAATTTCTTATTCTCCACTTCCTGCTATTCAGTAATGCTCTGCAATTTTCAGTTCCCTGCACTTTCCTGAACCGTCATGCTATTCCTTAATTCTGCTTGCCACCTGCAAGGTTTCTATCCCCTAAATCTTCTACTTAAAAATATATACTTCATGTGTAACCTCCTCTATTAAGCTATATTCCCACCTTCTTTGCAGAAACAGAAAGGACAACTCCTTTTCTACCTTCATTATTCCCTGTGCAGAATCCACTAGTAGCCTTAATGTAAGTGGTGTGCACTTATTTATGTATCTTTTATACTAAGCCCTAAACTACTACAGGACCAACTTATTAATCTTTGATATATCCATAAAGTTCCATATTTGCTAACTGTAAAAAAAAAAGAAACTGCATTAGTAAGTGGTAAAGCAATCAAATCCTCCCAGAGAAAAAAAGGCAAACTATATACCTCCTTATTTTGAAGATTCTCTGAGGTAGAAGGTGAAGGTTCAACTGAATTTCCAGGACATACGGCCATTTGACTCACAGCATCTTTATTTCTAAAAGAAAAGGCATAGACATATCATTATATTCCTATCATTGTCATTCTTTTATAAACTCAAGAGTTAGGAAGATTATCAGAGAAATTCCATAACTACAAAGGCCAACAATTAAAACACACATTTATATTTTATTTTCACTTAAAAGGACACAGGATTGAAAGGTTAATAAAAAATACTAAGTTAAATCACATAAAGAAAATATTCACCTAATAAAAATTATTTTTACTTCAGAAGGGGCACATTTAATGATCGATGAAGCATTCTGATGACTTCTTCCATATAAAATTTGGCCATTGATCTGTAAAAAATAAATATTATTAGTTGAGCCTGGAATTTTCATAAGTCTTTATGAAATGTCAACTAAAGTCCTGTCAACTAAAGAAAAGTGCATTTTTTTTCTCCCTCTCCAGAACATGAACCTGTCTTTTAAAATGAATAAAGAAAAACCTTAGTTTAAAACAACCCTAAAATTGCATACATATAGTCTTGATCCCCATGAACTGCTGAGGAAGAAGCACTACTTAATGACTGCAGCAAAGTAGAGAGGAATCTTCTGGCAGGAATTGGGCTCCCAGCATGCTCTGAACAAAGCAAGCGATGATCAGTAGAAGCACTTTGTGACCTGCACAGATATTTAGGGAAATTCTCTACTGTCAAATTTCCCTAGTCTTTTTTTTTTTAAGGTTTATTTATTTATGCAAATAAAAATGGGGGTATAAGCCAGAAGTGATGAGAGTGAAAGGATTTATCAGAGACAGAGTATGGACTAGAACAGGCAGATCTACTGAAATATACTCCTGAGGGGAGCAGCAGGTGAGACAGGAGAGGTCTTCTATGCCATGTGGATCAGCTCCCTTGCCAGGGCTGGAACTCATTCTACAGTGGCTGCATACAGCATCATAGTGCTGCAATTTAACCCTTTGCCCCACCAGGGAGGCCCCTTCCCTACAAAGTCTTAAACTTCAAGTCCTGAAAATTGGTCACTAGCAGATTTAAGACTTAGGCAGCACAATGTACCTAATCAACATAGAATCTAGGAAACTGCCATTCATCTAATCATTTGGCCATCACTGAATGAGCATTCCCAGCCCACAGAGAAATCCATTAGGAATATAGAAGAGTATTAAGACAGTAGAGAGATATGCAAATGTCAGGCTACAGGAGGCAAGGATAAACAAAACAAGCAACTACAATTCCCAATAGTATTCTAGTTTTTAGTATGGCCTAAACATCTGTTTGGTGAGTCCAGCATGAGTTACTGCTTTTGTTATTTAGCACCTTCACCTTCACCGCTTGCCTGCTACCTTCATCACTTATACCATTAGGAATTCAACTTCCAGAATGTCTAGTGGTCAGTATCATTACTACAGTCTGACTGGTCATTTGGCTTTTCAAAAACTTCTAATAAAAATGCAGCACACAAATGTTTTTGAAATGTGATCTTTATTACTGTATTGAGGCCAAAATTGTTTCTGGCACCACACAGCCATGACCTTTTAATGGAATTAATGGGTACATGGACTCTGCTCAGTAAGAATTTGGATTAGAGTCAAATTTGCTGCAATCTATCTTATTAGGCAAGTGATAGTTTTCTCAGACACCATGAGGTCCAGACAGACTTTCTGGAAATTGATGGTTCCATTTCACAAATTCAGCAAGAGTAAATTCAGAATTTTCCAAAAGAACTTACTTCTAGAAGCTCATCTGCAATCTGCAATCGACCGTCTTTTCCAGCTGCTCCATTTGGATCGATACCCACTATAAAGACACTCATCCTGGATCTGTCTTTGTTCCCAGCAAGACTTAGGCCCAAGCCACTCCGACCTTTCTCCAGTTCAATCATATGCAGCTCGCCTGTTAGGGTTCCATAACGCTCTCTGATATTTTCTACACAGAACAACAATTCATCATTGGTACTAAGGGTTAATTCACAGTCAAATATTTGACTATGGAAGGTTATTTATTATTCTATCAAAAGGACATTATTTGTACCAAGAAGTAATCCTTGGTAGCAGAGAAAAACTAGACTTTCCTTACATTGACTGTCTCTGGGCATTAAGATTGGTTCTCTAGAGTACCAAAAACTTTTAGGAATTTTTTGCACCCAGAGAGTACAGTGTCTGAATAATCAATTCACCTTAGGTGATCAGGTCCAAGTGATTCAAATTAGCAAACTCTCAAAAATGTCATTTAATCGGAATGTTACTTTATCATCTGCGAAGACCAGAACAGCCAAGTGTCTGTCTTTACTGGTTAAATATTCTCCTTGCATATCACATCATATTGGGCAGTTTCTTAATCCATATAATCAGAATACAAGAAATGGGTTTTCTTATCTCACTGAGTTATCAGGCCAGGTCATTCAATGTATCTGGCCCAGCTTTTAAGCATTACTTCTCATTAGATGAGACCTTTTATATCTCCCACCCGACATGTTCAAGAGGTAGAGTTTATTCTTTGATCTGAAAAGGGAGGCTACAGGTAGATGCCCTAGGTAATGGGTGCAGACAAACAATGAGGCAGCAGCCAGCACTACCTGCCATTTTGGAGACAACCTGCCAGCTGAGTCCAATAAAGGACAGGACTTTGATAGACTAACATCAGTTTTTTTTAAGCCATTAAGTTGTGGGGTGTCTTGTTACAAAACAATAGATAACTGAAACATTCTATTTCACCTTTTCTTCAGAGTACCTTCTGTACTTCTTGGAGACTTTACTAATAATTGTTAAGAGAATGTTACTATATGTTTAATGTCATGCACTTTGTATTGTTCTTTTTTTTTTTTTAAGATTTTTTTTTTTTTTTATTGATATAAGAACTGGGGTACAGGCCAGAAGTGCAAGGATCCACGAGACAGAGTGGGGAACAGAACAGGCAGACCGACCGAAACACACTGCTGAGGGGAGCAGCGGGCAAGGCAGGAGAGGTCTGCCTCACCATGTGGGTCACCTCTCTGGCCAGCGGCAGGGATCGAACTCGTGCTGCAGTGTCTGCGTTCTGCTTCATAGTGCGTTGCTTAACCCACTGCGCCACCACGGGAGGGCCCACTTTGTATTGTTCTTAACTATATCAGCTTTACACACTGCCACTTCCTGACTCTAGACTCTTCTAGAGTCTAACAGCACAACTTTTTATTCTGTACTTCCTAAAAGCAGAGGCTATAGTTTTCTTTAAAAAAATAACTGTATTTTTTAAATGAAATTTTTTAAGTGCTAATGCAATTTATAACTTTTAGAGAAATTTTTACTATTTCCCTGAAAAATAATGTATTTCCTTAGAAAAAGAGACACCTCCAATGCTCCTGACAGGACCTGCCTGAGCATTAGGCAATATGGATACCCTGTGGACATTATCTTAAATTTAAAGTGAGCAACCTGAGCTAAGAACTGCATTTTAAAACAGGGATAATCACCAGGCTAAAACTTAGAGGCAATTAAATAAATTGCCAAATGCACAAAGTTTTTATCTTAACATTTATGCCAAGTTACCAACCTTAGTACTAAAAAAAATACCAGAAATTCAAGGCATAACAACAGCCAGGTTTTAACAATGAAGACTCTGAGGCCTAAAGAGGGGTGATGACTTATTCAAGACCACAAGGAGGTAGATTCAGTACTAGTCTGAGGGATTGCCTGGCCCTCTTTAATTCTTATACAAATGGCAAAGTGGGCTTTAACAGGAATACACATTTAAAGAAAAGGAACAACATGATTTCATGCCTTTAAAGAAAAGGAACAACATGATTTCATGCCTGAGGAATGTGTGCCTCATTCAGGCAAAACAAACAGTACTTTTTTTCCACACAAATTGCAGTTTGGGTAACTAAAGCTGAAACATACTTATTCATCTAGGGCATAAGTCTTGAGAAAGCTAAAGCTATTTTAATACTTTTTATAACTAGATCTATCACAAAAGACAACTTACTCCAGCTGTAACCAAACTCATCCTCTTTGTCCACATCTTCTGAGATTTCACTTGCAGATGACTGTGCATGTAGACTGCTCATTTCTGCTAATGCTGAAGGAGTGGGCGGAGGCATATTGCACAATGGAGACTTTCCTGGCTCTGATTCTGACTGACTGGGTGCCTGTGGGAACAAAAAGAATGCAGTGGGTATGTGCAGACAAAGGGAGAAAAACATAAGGAAAAAAAATGAGTATAAATGTCAAAAACAGAAAATGGCTTTAAAATATCTGAAACATAAAGTATGTGATTTACATATACACATATATATACACAGACATATGTATGTATATACATATAAATAAATATTCACACATACAGTATGGAAGATAGGATGATAGGATTCAGGTATGCTTAAATATACTAGACAAAACAGTCTTCATAGGACATTCCATTAATTGAAATTCAGTAATTAAATCAGAATTATTTAATATGAAGCCCTATACAGACTTTCCCTGGAGGGGAGAAAAAAATTCTTCATTCAAAATTTTCACACATGTATAGGGTCTGGGAAATATTTGGGGATGTCCTGCAAAAGCCTCACAAAACCAGAAAAAAAATTTAACAGAGGAGTGAAAAGATCAAAGAAGTTCAAAGCTTGTTACTGAGAATAAATATAAACAATTTCTTACTGCTACCTGAATCCTCTCTCCAATGACTCTTTGAACCAGTCCATGAAAATGTGCATTATACATGCAGATTCATCTAAGAAGGGATCCAGTCTGTTAGCATAGAGCACACAGACTCAGACTTATGGGGCTGGTTTTAACAGACAATGTCATCATTCTCTTGCCAAGGTAGCTCACAGGTAAGTGAGAAAACATGGCAGAACAACTCATACAAACTAAAGTGGGTCAGACTAGCAAGTCTGACAGCATCACTTAAGCATATAGGTTCTTTCAAAAAATGATTGTCATATCAAGTTCTTATATATAGAACAGAATATATATATATTCTTATATATCAAACAGAATATCAAAGATTGAGAGGTCCTTAAATCACTGGATTTGTGTTATTCATTTTACCAATAACCTGAAGATATGAGAAATGAATAGTTTTATTCAAAATCACATTGTGGTAGATTTCTTTTTGCTTAATTTTTATTTCAATGCACCTCCCATTAAAGAATGTTGTCTCCTACCAGTTTTCACAGTAAAACAGCAAGTAAGAGTAAAGATAGTCAGCTAAAGTTCCTACCCTGGTGTAAAGCTGTCTTTGACACCTTGAAGCTACATTTTTTTCTATTCTTCTTTTACATTTTTCTGCACTGAAATCCCTTGAATAAACCTCATTTTATATATGTATACATGTAAAATGTGATATAAAAAAAACCCCTCCTTCTAGAACACACTAAATAATAGGCATGCACAGACACTTAGGATTAATTGGTGTCAAGAATAAAAATACCCAGTATATCTAATACTAATACTATATTCTAATATTCTAATAAAATATATCGAATACTAAAATTATTTGGCATTGAATGCAAACTTTGCTCATTCAGACATCACTTTAGGATTCTAACCTAACCTTAGGTTTCCTAATAAATATATTCTAGCAAAGCACATTAGAACTAATTGATAGGATTTATGGGCAATATGTTTTCAAGTTACAGAATCTGCTGTGTTAAACATTTTGGTCTATATACCAATGGCCAGTCGAAAATGCAAACAAATGCTATCATTCCACATGTTATGCCATAAAACTCTCAAATTAACAATGTACAAGTGAAAAGGAACCAATAAAATAATTTGATGAAATCAAGTTTCATTAAACTAAGGTGCGGAGCATTATGTAATTTATAATTTTTCTGGTTAAAATAAAAAAAAAATATGTCTCTGAAATAATGAAAATGTTAGGAAGAATGAATTAAGCCCAATTCATTTTTTAATAGTAGCATGAAATCTAATTTAAATAACCTATATTTTTAATAAATTTGTAACACATTTTATAGATCTTACTGCTCAACTCTTCTGAGCTGTTAGTTTCCTTAAAAACAAACTCTTTTTGTGTAAAAAAAAAAAAATGAAGGTGATAGCTTAGGAACTTCTTCATACTATAAGTAAGCTAAAATGGTAGCCTTACATAAGTTATTAATCTTGAAACAAACACAAACCTGTACTTACCAAAGGGGTAGTTACTACCCTGAAACTCTCTTCATTGATATCATGTATTTAGCTTATTGTTAATACTTCCTAAAGTTTACTGGCAAAATTTAACTCTTTAACAAAGACTGTTTAGCTTTCATTGGGAAAAACACAAGGTGCATTTGTAATCACTCCATGCCAAATATGTACACATAACATCCACACACAGCACACTATATTACACACCTTGCTAATAAAAATTTCATACTACCACAGACCTTAAATGGTGTAGGGGCAAAAGGGTTAGTTGAAGAACAATAGAAGATAACTCTACTTGTATTCTGTAATTCCTACAGTAACAGAAAACATTCCTTCAGATACAGATCTTTGATTATCCATATTACAGTAACATGAAATCCAATGAATATCCATTAAATGCTTCCTTGAAATAAATTGTTGATAGTTTTCTTCCTTTTCATGATCAAATGATAGTATATAAGTTCTTCTACATTTTTATTTGAACTTTGAATGTGATTTCATCAGAATAGGAGATTATTTAAGTATAGATTTATAGGCACTGAATCAGTTACATATTCCTGATTTAGAGACTCACAAGGACACACTTCATGAATATTCAACAGACTCCTACACATATACAATTATTTGTAAAGTGATCAACTCACAAAAGAAATTTAAAGAACACCTTGTATAAGTCTAAAAAGGACTTAAAGCAATACAGGGTTTTAAAGAAACTATGTGTGAAAGCAATTCATACATTTAGCAATAAAAATTTAAATATCAGAAAATTTACTCACACCAAAATACAGAAAGGCACTGGAATCACGATTCTCCCTTACTCTTCAGAAAAGCCATCTAATTTTAGCTATAAAAATGGATATGCTCTGGCAAGATAATGTGTTAAAGAAAGGATCTGCATGCCTTTCCAAACACAGTTGTTGTTGTTTTTTTTTCCTGCCCAAATTTAGTAAACAGTGAACTGGGACAAAGCACAGTAGTAGCATGGAACAAAACAGTTTTGCAAAAGGCAATGGCAAGACAATGGGCATTATCCAACCTTGTCAGTGTTGAACTGTAGAGAATCAGCAAATGGGTTAGTGCTGCTGAAGTTGAACTTAGGGTAAAGGTTGTGCGGCAAGGAAGGCAAAGGGGATTTCTAAAAGGAAACATACATAAGAGGCGCTGAGCCCAAAACAAAAGTATTGAAAATAACTCAGTTTTAAGAACAAAGTACTTACTGATTTAAATAACTATGTAAATATAGATCCTGTCAGATCTAGTAATCAATAACATCTTAAACATTCTGAAACTAAACATTTACCTCTAGTGACCATAAGTTATACCTGAATCTGAATTTGACCATAAACTACACAATGAGTTTGTTCAAAATGATCACAAATCTAAAAACTTTATTTTCACTAAATGTCTTGACAGATGAACATGTATTTCAAGTACTTTGTATCTCAATATATGTTCCCTGCATATCAGTAAACATGATTCAAAAGTAAAGCCATAAGCTCTTTATTTACATTTCAAAGCTATGCTTATTTTTATAAAATAAGAGTCTATCTGTTTTAAAATGCAAAATAAGTATTTGTCTGCTAGCTCACTGGTAACATTCATTATTCTTTTATCTTTTTTTCCAGTAAGGAACCTATTCACTTTGACTATATGTGAAAATTGCTCGAGGTAACAGGTTTTTTTTAATTATTATTATAAATGTGTATGGTTTATTGAATTATATCAAAAGTGGTCTTTAATTTAAAAAGTGGTCCAGCAATTTTTAAAGAAAAGAATCACTATACGGTAGTGTTTTCTATTTTTGCCCACTTTCTGTATAGAGCAGAGATTCATGTTTTTGTTATTTTAATGTTCTATAATTGTTCCCATATTATTGGGGAATTTATGAGGCTTTGGGTAATATTTGAAGTACTTCCGTAGTGTATTTCTCATAGGTTTTGTAGCTTACCCTGAGCTAAGACAGCTTAAGTTGAATATATATATTAAAGGCAGGATAACTGCCAGGTAAAATTAATCATTTCCATAGTTAAAAAAGTAATTTCCTTAGCACAATAAATTCTCCTTTTCACACACACTATCTTTTTCTTTTATTGACTGACTGTAACTTTTCAGAGAATTGAAGACATTTAAAATTCACTTTGGCTCCAATTAAATGTTTGTGTTACTTCTCTCTATAAAAGTCCTACTGGCAAGCATAGGGAGTAGGGAGAGGTTGTCATGTGACACCACCCTTTAGGGAGAACACTCTGGAAAGCCTCTCTCCTCACTCAGTATGTCTATACTAAAGCTTATGCCACATTACCCTTTCCATATGCTCTTCTTGCAATATTTTTCCTACAGAGGAAAGACAGGAAAAAGAAATGGGCACAATGACATTTCTGCTCATCTCAATTTTCTTTCTGCTTCAACTTAAAATGTCAACTCCTGCTTTATAAAAGAGAAGATCAAAAACGCCAAGAAATATGACCATTTATTAAGGTGGAAGAAATGACTCAGTAGAGATTAAAAACATATCCTGGGCAATATAACTCAATGCTAAGGGAGGTAGAGATTATTAGGTTTTTGACTCCCATTATATATAACAACATGAAACAACACATAAATAAAATACTTATGGAACACTAGTGTTTCATTTTCCTTTGCCCTTTGGTTTTTTAATTTGTATGTCCTAAAGGATTAGAATCTGGTTCTAGAGTACAGAAGTACAGCATGAGCACAGCAAATGAAGTGGTAGGTCACCATATATTATTAGGGAAAGATTTAAAGAAGTAGTAGTAGTCCTGTATTATTATTTTAAAAATCAAGAGGAAAAACATCTGTTTATAGTTCTAATTGCCAACAAAAATAGAAATGTTATTAGCCAAGAAGTACAGAGAAGACAAAAATATTCTCTGGCCCACATTAATTGGGCCCACCCTTTAGTTGACAACATGGTCAGAATAAATTCTGGAAAACATGATGCTGGTGTAATTATCAGGACTAGTTTTAGAAGTTCTGATTTTTTTGAACAGCCTAAGTCAAAAAAACTAAATGACTTTTTAGACTACATGAGATTTTCTAGAACGCTCATTAGATCCACAAATAAAATATTTACTCTTAAGAAACTAAGTGGTTGTGATTTTTTTTCCACTTAGGTTACTGTGGACATGAATATTTCCATAGTTACATAAATAACTGAAAACAAAATCTATCTCATTTTTGATGCAAAATTAATTGTAGTTTCCCAAAGCAACATGTACCATGTAGAGGAAAGAAATATATTTCCTCTATCCATCTTGGGTTGTTGGCAGGATTTCTGTAACAAAACACAGATTAACAAAAGCAAAACATGCATACTTAAGTTTTATGTTACATGGGAGCCTGAAATAAATTATATAAACCAGAGTGGTTTTTTTAAAGTTTTTTTTTAAAGATTTATTTATGCATACAAGTACTGGGGTACAGGCCAGAGGTGTAGGGGGTGAGAGGATTCACCACAGACAGAGTGGGGAGCAGAGCAGGCAGATTAACAGAAGTACACTCCTGAGGGGAGCAGCGGGCACAGCAGGAGAGGTCTGCTGTGCCATGTGGGTCCCCTCCCTGGCCAGCAGCAGGGATCGAACTCGTGCTGCAGTGACTGAGGTTTGCTTCATAGTGCATTACTTAACCCACTGCGCTACCAGGGAGGCCCCCAGAGTGTTTTTTATAAAAGATTTGATAAAGTGGAAAGCTATGAAGAATATTGGAAGAAAAGATAGGTGCTTGAAGGATAGAACTCTCTAAGATGATCAAAAAAAAAACAAGCTTTCATAGAACATGTCACTGTGGCATGTGAATTATTTTGAGTTGAGGTCAATTGAGGGCTCAAGAAAACTTTTACCATCCCTTAACTAAACTACCTAAAAGAATGAAAATTAGGGTATTACCTAGATTTATAACTTTTATGAGAAATAAACTTTCTAAGAAACGCATGAAACAGGGTGAACATCTAATGTTAGCACCTGGTCTTTTTCATATGTGTCACCCCCTCCTAATAATGTAAGTGCCTCTATTCCTCCTTGAAGTTCCAGATTAAATCTTTAGTTGAAGAGAAATACTCTCATTTTACCCTATTTGCTTTAAAATCTACATCCTTGTAGATTCTCCACACATATTAATTAAATTTATTCTTTTTTCCACTAACCTGTTTGATGTTAATTTGATTGCTAGACCAGTTCAAGTAGAAAGAGAGGGGTAAGGGCAAATTTCCTCTACTCCTCCAAGCAAAAGATAGTGAACTAGGGGAAATCTATCAAGGAGCATTCATTTAGATTCCCTTGACATCCCTTCATCTTTGGAGATGAGGACGTTTCTTTCCCAGATACAGGAGGAGCAGCTCTCACATGAGAGACTTGTGAGCTGCTTCAGGGAAGAAGGGAGCGGTCAGAGTCCCCTATGGGACTTGCCATATCTCAAATTTCTTTTTCTTAAAATACTGTATATGCACAGTGGCTTTCCTAAACTCTGTCAGATATAACCTAACTAATCATGACATCATAAACAAGACTTATACAGGAATAACTTCACTAAAATCAGGCTTCATTATGCCTCACAGAGTAAAATAGGAATATGTTCTAGGTGTATGAGAAAATATCTTCTGAGTCATCAAAAAAACATGACTGGCATTGCAATGAGTGTTTATAGTTTAAGTTTTTAAATGTAATATTGAGAATCCTATTTAGCAGTTTACAATATTGTCCTAAATGATGTAGAATAAAGCAAAAAGTATTCCACTCACACACTCACACACACACGTTTTCATTCAAACAGCCATTTATCAAGATTATCAAGCTGAGTCTATGTTTAAAACAACAAATGCAAACAAAAGTAGAAAGATTTGTAGTTATTTAAACAAACTGAATAGCATCTGAAAAGAATGCACTATAATGTAGCCTTACCACTTGGCAGATTTTCTCATCTGCATGCATAATCATTACCTAACAATAAACAACTGAATGATTAAAAACTGCAGATGTGACGATAACTGTTTACACTAAGAACTTCTAACTTCATTTCTTATAGTGAATCAAACCAGAGCTACACCTGTCTTCATAACAAAAGAAAAGGACCAATATGGATAAATCTGGTTTCTTTGTACTCCACTTAAGAATTTCCTTTACTGATCTCATTATAGGACTATTTGCTACTTACTTCCATTATTTGAGCATCAACATACTAAATTCTTAATTTAAAATCTAAAATATATACTGTATGCATAAAATTACCTTTGTTTTTGTTTTATCTGTTTTAACTTCCCTCAAATATGCTGAATTTTCCTTTTAAGGATAACCAACCTTGAAAACTCCTAAACAAGTACTGCTAAGGGAATCAGTTTAACAAAGGTTCTTAAATCCAGAAGCAGAATCAGTGTAAGTTAAGGAGATTTAAGAAACACCTGAAATGGTATGTAAATTTAACTGAATGTGTAAGTTTCTGAAAAACTTTCCAAGGGATGTGGCCCAAATATATTAAAGAACTGCTACATATGAAAATAATGTTTCCCACTGAGACAAAAAGAATAAATAATTTTTAGTGTGGCATAAATATTTCAACAGTAGTATCATTAAGGATATCAAATACACAAAGGTCACTGTATATTTTATATCAACAACATGCATTAAATGTGCTTATACTTCCTAAAATATTTTTTTAAAGCCATTTACTTGTCATGACCAATGGTAAAATAGGTTAGCAGGTTTCTGTATAGCAAGGGTTGTGTAAGATAAAGAGCTATACGGTGTTTGTGGTTGGGAAACAACAATCATGAAATCAGAGTTTAAACAAAATCTGCTAGGTGAAAATTTAATGACCAGTGGGATAGATAAGTGCATCAAAAATTATTCACAGATGATCATGGGATTGCATAACCTTGGAATTCTATATACAGAGAGACTACATTTATAAAGGAAATAATCTCTTTGGCTGGAAAAGGACTCTGGGAGCAATGCGGGAATAATAAACACTAAACTAATCCTCTTAAAGAATTACATATTCTTTAACTACAATGAACCCTAATAATTGTCAATATATGGCGATCAAATAATTTTACTTCTAGGTATTTTTAGCAGATTTCAAGTATATACTGAACATGGTAGTGACTTTCAGGATAACTGAGTTTTAAAAAATAAGCAAAACCAATTTTTAGCAGTCTTTTGAGATTTAAAGACTCAATGTCTTTTTTCATACAGACAAGTTGGCCCTTGAACACTGGATATGCCAACCTTGCCCTTTGTGTTCGCTTACCCTTGGTCTGTTTATAATGCTCTGTACCATAAAGACTACAGGGTTGCCTGCTTTCCGAATGGCTTCCACAGCTTGTTCATGGCTTGCATCTCTGAGATCCATTCCATCCACCTGCAATGGAAGGCCTCAGCTTAACATTTCAAGAAGCTATAGAACAACAGAATAATTGTGGATCTGCAATTTTGAGAACCCTGGGTGAGGTTCCTGGGATATCTTCTTCAGAATAAAAAATATTTGAGCCCACTTATAAGGCTCTATAAATTTAATCTGCTCAGCAGATCTGTAATCCTTTCCTTTGGACGCAGATTTTTGTCTCCAGTAACCAACTAAAGTAACAATCAATTGGGATGAAGGCACATCTTCAGCTTCTATATTCTACTCAGTTTTTCCTTTAAATTAATAAATCAGTATCATTAAGTAAATGATATAAGGGAACTGCCTAGCTGAATTTTATTTTGATGAAAGTCACTATAAAATTTTTCTTCCAACTTACTATAGAATGGTTTGAGAAGTATGCAGATGATGCTTTGTGTACTGCTCTCCCATTGGGAAGTTGAAAGTTAAAAACAAGGGCCTCCCTGGTGGCGCAGTGGGTTAAGCAACGCACTGTGAAGTAAACCGCAGCCACTGCAGCACGAGTTCGATCCCTGCTGCCGGCCAGGGAGGG
>JAGFMF010011478.1:814650-857012 GCA_019455555.1 Galemys pyrenaicus
CTCCCAGCTCTCTGTGGTGAATCCTCTCACCCCCCACACCTCTGGCCTGTACCCCAGTGCTTGTATGCATAAATAAATAAATCTTTTAAAAAAAAAAAAGAAAGTTAAAAACAAAATCTTGATGTTCAAAATAATCATGTTATTTATGGTTAAGGTTAGTTTTGTAAAAGAATCTTAACAGGAAAGATGACAGGAACAGGAAGCCAAGAAATTGTGTTTTTTTATTAGTAATTTTGTTTGTTAGAGCAGCTGGAAAATAAAAGTTATTTATGAATTTATATTGATCATGGATTGCCAGGTTCATTGTGAATAGGAAGGAAAATAATTTGAAAGTCCAAATGCTAATTCTGCCAGAAAACGGGAGGACAATATTATTATGTCCAATCATCACAATACAGTATATACAACAAAATTGCAAAATCAGAGAGGACACAATTCTGGAGGAAAAAAATAATTAGGTCTCCACACCCTTAAAGGAATGACCTACATTTAACTGAAATAACTCTCAGGTTGATATATGGATGATAAAACATCTTTTTTAGCATATGTTAAAAATGCCTCCAAACTTTTTATAGAGTGAGTTAATTTCCATGTTTATTACTTATGCATTAATGGGAAAATTAAAAATCTTTTTTTAAAATATTTATTCATGCATACAAGAGCTGGGGTACAGGCCAGAGTTGTGGGAGGTGAGAGGATCCACCAGAGACAGAGTGGGGAGCAGAACAGGCAGACTGACTGAAACAGGGCTGAGGGGAGCAGTGGGTGAGGCAGGAGAGGTCCACTGCACCATGTGGGTCCCCTCCCTGGCTGATAGCAGGGATCAAACTCGTGCTGTAGTGGCTGCAGTTTGCTTCACAGGGCATTGCTTAACCCACTGCACCACCAGGGAGGCCCAGGAAAATCAAAAATCTTTAATCAAGCCAAAGAATGCTAAACTTAGAATGGCATCCTTTTCAGGTCTCTAGTCATCTAGTCTATGTACGTTTTTAGAAACTCTTAACAGGGCTATGTTTTAGAATTTCCTAATTATAATAAAGGCCTAAGACTTTCTTATTTATTAAAAAATCCCTGAAGAGGCCTTAATTTACATCCTTATTTCTTATACAGTGTTGTAAACCAATAATATCTCAAAACATAATACACTGAAAACAAATTCCTGCATATGACACTCAACAAACCATTGCTAAATGACATGCAGTATTTTTAGTGCAAAAAATCCCAGTCTCTTTAATCTGAAAGGAAGGCTTTAGATACCTTAAAACATTTAAACTGTTTAAACATTTCTTGTGCAAAAAATGATCAAGTCTATATAGAAATAGTTACAGATATTTCTCAATTTTTCTACTAGGCCAAAGACATTTAACAGTGAAGTAACCATAAAATAAAATGACTCATGGGTAATCTAAAGTTGGATATTTTAGATTGTACTATGAAGCAGAGTATTTTACAAAGAGGCTAAGTTATCATCTAATTAAAGGTAATGATACAGAAAAAGAGAGAAATCTATCATTCTTCCTTATAAGTGGGCATAATATAAATAAAAATAACTGATATGGCCCTTGCTTTCTCTCAAATCTCAATCTTTTTTCTTCTTTATTTCTCAGGGACAATAAAATGAATGTAAGAATGAATAAATATCCATAATTTTCATTTTAAAGTTGTGGTTGAAGTGCTACAATATTCTTATACAAAGTTAAGGCATTTTAATGTGCATGTCATAGATTTAGAAAATGAAAAGCAATTATTTATATAAAGTAAGATATAGTAGACATTACAGTAAGCAAGCAATCAGTTTTCATTTGCAAGATGCCTCAGTCTATTCTACAAATCTTGACAACTCAAAAAGGGGTCAGATACCCTTCTTTCTACCCTCTTAAAAACACTCCTCTTGTCCTGATTAAACACTTTATCACACTGCTCTGAAGTCTGTCCCACTTGACAGGCAGGCATGATGCCTTACTCACTTGTGGGAAACTCAGAGCCTATTAGAGCAACAGGAATGCAACAGCTGCTCCAGGAATACTTGTCTAGTAAATGAGAAAGTGACTCAAGATAAAAAAGTCTATTTAAAATATTAAACATTGCTTTGAATTTAGGGATTAGTGACAATTTAACCAAACACTTTTCTCTTGTGCATAACAAAGAATATGCACATATATACTTATGTACACAGGCACATGCGTGTGCACACACACATGCGCACGCACACACAGTCCTCAGTAACAAATGGACACAGCGCTGAGGAGAAGGAAAATCTGAATTTCGATGATGGGGAAAGTATTCATATGATAGTTAATCAGGGTCTTATCATAAAAGATTTCATGAAAAACTTCATTTGGAAAACTTTTCTCCAATGAAGTATATCTAAAATGAAATAAGAATTTCTTGAAATTAAATCTAATTAGAGAACTCAACCATGATGTACACATGTTGTGCAGTTGTATATAATTTGAAATAATTCAAATTTTCTCCTAGAAAAAAAAATTACTTTCAAACAGATCAGTCTCTAATTCAAAATATATAGTCTATCACCAAATAACAAAGGGAAAATTTATGAATGAAATGGAACAAATAAAAACCAAATTCTTTAAGCACAAATACTCTTATACTATTATACTGGGTTGGGCAACCAATATAAAGATAGTGATTCCCTTGGTAAATAGAATGAAACAAGTGAAGAATTTTAGCACAAAAAGTTCATTGGAAGGTACCTCTACTATTCTATCTCCAGGTTTCAAGGTTCCATTTTTGCCAGCTGGACTATCTTCAAGAACATGTTTGATGAAAATGCCCCTCATCACTTCACCATTGCTTAGACGACTCCCCATCCCACGTCCACCAACAATGCTGATGCCCAAAGACTTGCTTGGTTCTCGCCAAAGTTCAACCCTATAAAACATTTTAAAAAAATCACTTTTAAGAAAATATGGAGAACATCTTCATGATATTGGATTAGGCAGTGATTTCTTGAATATGACACCAAAATATGACAAAAACCATAAACAGACAAACTGTGGACTTTAACCAAATTAAAAACTTTTGCTCATCAAAAGGAACTATCCATAGAACAGCATTTCACAAAATGGAAGAAATATTTGGAAATCATATCAGCTAAGGGACTAGTATCTAGACTATGTAGAGAATCCCTACAACTTAGCAACAAAAAATAAACAACTCAATTAAAAAATGAACAAATGAGTTGAATGAGCATTCCCTTAATGAAGATACACAAATAGCCTGTAAGCAGATGAAGAGATGCTCAACCTCACTATTAGAGAAATGCAAATCAAAATCACAATAAGATAGCAACTTTTACCCATTAGGATGCTTACTATAAAAAAAAAATAAAACAAGCAAACAAAACCCCAAAATAGGAAATAAGAGTTGGTAAGGAGAAACTACGGCTCTTGTATGTACAACTAGTAGTCACATAAATGCTACAAGCATTATGGAAAACAGTATGAAAGTTTCTCAAATAATTAAAAGTAGAATTACCATATGACACTGCAATTTCACTGTTGTGGTATACGTCTCAAAGAATTCAAAGAGAGGTCTTGAAAAGAGATATGCACAGTGGTGTTTATTGAAATATTCAAGAGTTAAAAGGCAGAGAAATCCAAGTCCATGAACAAAATGTATGTATGCATGAACAAAATGGTATGTACATACAAAGAAATACTATGTGGCCATAAAAAGAAAGGAAATTGTGACATATGCTACAACAAAGATTAACTTTGAGACTTATGTAAGTGAAATAAGTCAGCTAAACGAAATAAAGGACACTTTATTATTCCATTTAGATGATGTACTGAGAGCAGTCAAATTCATAGAATTGGAAAGTAGAACAGTAGTTGCTAGAAAATAGAAGGAGGGTATGAGGAGTTACTATTTAATGGGTACAGTTTTAGTTCTGCACTACAAAAAATGTTCTGGAGTTGGAAGACCATGCTGTTGACAATGTGAACACCCTAAAGCTAGTGATTAGCACAATTAATGAATCAAACGATTAAATAATACTTTTTAATTCAGTGGGATATGTTGCCAAATATGTTCGTTTTTGATAATACATTTTGTTCAATTTATTAGTTTTACCAGTATTAAACAAAATAATTTAAAATACCTTATGAATTACATGTTTTTATACAGCCTGACACATATAAAAGTACTTCTGAACCTGACTGATTACAAGTAAATACTGGACTTATATTTCAGGCTAGGGCACAGATAAATCACTGTAAATGTGCTGTTTTCTAAGAGCTTTACTACTACAGACATTAAGTAATCAATGATTCAGCAATCCCTAAATAGGTAGTAGCTTCTAAGATTAGCACCCAAGAGTCAGGAAAAGAACACTACTGTATATAGTCTTTCCTTTGTATAAATCTTCCTTGTTAAGACAGACCTGGCAGTTATACAATAATGGCACGGAAAGAAGGGATGGCAAGATCCTATATCACTGAATCCTGTCATTACCTCCCTAAACTCATCTCCTATAATTCTCTGCTTTCCTCTTTTCACTCCAGCTACCACATCACCTTGTCGCTCCGACCTTGGGCCTTGGCACTTGTTACTGCTTCTGCCTTATATCCACTTTCTTACCCATCAAATAAACATATACATTTATAATATAATAATTGTAAATAGTTGTAAGAGCTATGAAAAATTAAATTGTGTCTTATGAAAAGGTTGGAATATAAGAAGGTGATTTGCAGGTGATGGCTGAGACATAGGAGCAGCATAGGGAACTCAAAGAAGACAGAGATAGCAAGGAGAGATCTCTTAATGATACTGTAATTTGGTCCATACTGTAGGGAGGGACATTTAATGTTAATTAAATAGGGGAAGAAAGTAGGGTCCACACGTGTCATCAACACTGAAATTTGAAGTGCTCCCAGAGAGGAGGAAAGGTTGGAGTCAGGAATGCTGTGAAATGACTGAGTAAGGTCAAGATAAAATCAAGAGTAACACCGATGGAGTGAGGAGGCAGGGAGCTGATTAGATGAAGATAGATGATAAGAAACATCCTTACCTTGGTCAGCCATTTTTTTCTTTATTAGAAATCTTAATCCTAGAGACTATTTACTCTGAAAGGATTTCACTATGATCTTTGATTTTACAAAAGTTGTATGAATAGTTTAAACTAGTCAAAATCATTTTCTTCACTCTAGGAATTCTATGAAAGTAAGGCAAAATTCTTTTTGTTTCTTAAAAAATCCCTCAGGTAAAATGATAATGTCAGTAAATTTAGCAGAATACAATTCCTTAACCCTGTCTGGTAAGTGAAGGAAAAGTAAATGAAAAACTAAAAGAAAAATAAATTAGAAAGTAGTTCTTATATGATTTCTTCAATATTAAAAAGAGCATCAACAGTCACTACAAACACTTAAGCTCTTAAGACAGCATTTTTCCCTGAGTAAGTTCCAAGTTCTTTCCTTTAATTCTCAAAACATCCCCATCCCTTTGAGCTGGACAATCTTACTTTTTAAAAGAAGGTAAGAGGCACTAAGAAGTTAGATAACCCTTAGATAAAAGCATCATTTGCTCCACAGGGCCTGGCACAGATAGTATTTTTAAACACATTCCCTTGAAGAATTCTGTAATTCCCTAAAACACTGAAGAAGATAACCAAAGACAAAGCTTGCAAAATAACCAAAATGTTGAGGAATAAAACTCACTAGTCACTGAACAATATACATTCCATGGGGGGAAAAGAACTTACAAAAGATAAGTGTTACAGAACATACTCATTTCAGGGTCAGTTTTGTGAAAAGATGGCCATCTTCTTGGAACCTATACATATGTTTCAAAGAATGAAATTCAGAAAAATGAAAGTTAAAAAAACAGAGATCTGAACTCCAGGCTTAATGAGCTTTGAACTAAATTCAAGGCCTATTCTTCAATAAATTCAAGTTATTCAATAATTGTATGACAATAATTAACTTCATCTCTCCCTTATTTTCCATACCTGTGAAATGGAGTTATTAAGAATCTACACTAGACAGTTGCTTTGAGAATTGTGAATACACATAAAATGAAAAACAAAGCTTTGGCACCTAATAAGCATTCAACATATTTCTTACTATTATTACAATTAGGATTAGGATTACTGAGAAAATGTGAGCAAGATATAAAGGTCAATTCAGATGACAAATGAGCAGCTCTGTAGCCCACTAACTCAATCCTATTATATCTACACATTGTTTATTAAGAAAGGGTCCCATTTGTATCCATCAATTTGACAAAAATATTTTAAAAATAAAATTATGATATTGTAACAAGGGTATGTGTGGGAAAAGTAATTCTCATATATTGGATAGAATTAAAAATTGGTTTTGTATCTTAAAAATTATTTGACAACTTCTAATAAAGTAATTAATACATTTACCTATGAGTCAAAAATTCTACTTCTGGATACATACCTAAATAAAGTCTCATATGTAAGTATACAGAAACATATATTCATTGCACATAATTATTATATTTGTAAATAAACACTAAATATGCAAATATCAATCTGGAAATAAACTAGAATATATATACATAGAGAGAGAGAAGTGAAATGCAACAGCTAAACTGAATGAATTAGATGTTATCTTAATTAGAATTCAGTGTCAACTTTAATGATCTCCAAAGTATTAAACTCAGAGAAAAGAGGCTGCAAAAAGATGTATACGATACTAATACTGTAAATTAAAGCCACAGACAAAATAAGAGTATTATACAGCTTATTTACAATATTAAAATTTACAATCTCTATAAGTCTTTTTTTTTTTTTTTTTTTTTTGCTGCAGGAATGAAAGTCCCATCATATTTCAAATGTTGCAGGACATGTTTATAACTCTTACTCCTCAATTACTAAAATCTGTAGTATTTTAGTAAGCTTCCTCATAGTATTTTATGAACTTTTCCCCCAAAATTACCTTAATGCTTGGAAACGTGTTATAGAGTACAGGCACCTTCTTTAAAATTTCTGGAAACTCCAGATAGATTCTCTCTGAAAAGACGTTACCACCTTTGGAGATATCTCTCAGGCTATTATGAAGGTTAAAAATGAAGAAATTTTGTAACAAATGCTGTGTTTAAAACTTTCCATTTGCTGGCCTCCTTGGTGGCCCAGTGGGTTAAGCAAAGGATTATGAAACAAACCACAGACACTACAGCACAAATTCAATCCCTGCCGCTGGCCAGGGGAGTGACCCATATGGCGCAGCAGCCCTTTCTTGCCTCGCCCGCTGCTCCCCTCAGCAGTTTACTTCAGTCAATCTGCCTGTTCTACTCCCCACTCTGTCTCTGGTGAATCTTCACACCCCCACACCTCTGGCCTATACCTCAGTTCTTGTATGCATAAATAAGTAAATCTTAAAAAAAATAAATAAATAAAACTTTCCATTTGCTTAGTTATAAATGATGATGATGATGAAGAAAAACCAGGCAATGCCTCACTGAGTGTTCTCACTCTGTATCAGGCACTATGCTAACGATTTCACATGCATTATTGATGGGGCTCAGGTGAGATGCTGGAGGTCAGTGAATGTGGTCCTTGATTTACTATGAGAAGATTTTTGGCAGAGTTTGCCATTCAGCTTATCCATCCTAAATTTGCTTCTTTAAGCTGCCATTATTATTATACTGAATCCTCCCAAGCTTGAAAGTTTCTATTAATCATCCTATTTTCAAGAGGAAGTATCTGAAACTTAGCAGAGATTAAGGTATTTATCTTAGAAGTATCAAAGTTAGAATTAGCATTTTTTTTTGTTGTTCTTAGTGTCTTCCAACACCTTGCATACTGTCTTCTAAAAGCAGTCTTTCTCTCACAATACTACTAAAGCTGGTTAACTTCTGTTTTTCTTTACCTGTGACTACTGTCCTCCAACAAAATTCAAATTTATCACTATGATCACTAAATGTAAAACAACTTCATCTGATTTACTTCTGCCTCCATTCTCAAATAAATAAGAAATTTGATATCTTATGTACATATTTTACCACGGAGCTACACTTACATTTTGTTCTCAATGTAGGTACTGATATAGAGAGACCCTGATTTCTTATGCCAGGCTTTTAATGAACTCAAAAATCAAAAAAGTCATTTTAGCTGATTGGAAATAGATCGTTTATGTGAAGGCAACATAAAATGTTGTTCATACTCTGGATATCACTCAACTAGAAAATGTTTTATGTGATGACTGGAGTCTCAAGTTAATAGGTGAGCATGAAAAATCATCAAAATGCATCTCTGTATAGTAGAAGATATGCTTCTCTCTTAAGCAATCTGTTTACTTATTGCAGCATACATGTTAAATGTTTACTAAGTGCAAAGCACCATGTGATAATCATCTTTGGCTCTAGTCAATGATTACTTATAATTTACACTTAATGCAAAATAGCTAGCATTTTTTAGTCATTTTGTGTGTGTGTGTTTGTGGGTACACTATATCTTGTCTAACTAGGTAAAGGTAACTTCCTTGAAGGAGGATTTATGCTTATTCATACCTGCTATTCACAAGATCACTGGCCTGGCTTTTGGGTCCAAAATCAGGAATCAATAAATTCCTATTAAATTGTGTTTAATTTTACTCAGTATGGACCAAAAATATGCCTTAGTGATACACAATGATAAATTGGAGCATATTAAAGAAAACCATCTTTTCTAGTATATATGAAGTCAGTACTAGACAAATTACGAATTAGAAAAACCACTGTCTAAAATAACATGCCTAATTATACACATATGATATATAATCTTAAATATCTAGCATCTAAAATTGCTACAGAAAATACAAATTAATGCTTGGTAGTATACCTAAGATCAAACTCTACAGAAATTATCCATTCCAACATCCTAGGCATAATTGTTCCTGGTTAATTTTATTTGTCCCTACTATATGTTCAACTCCTATGCAATAAACATTACCTTCTCCAATGTACATATGAGGAAATGTTTAGGAATATAAAACAACTTGTCTAGTGTCACAGTAACAAGCTGGAATCCAGTACCTGCAAGCACACCTCCCTATCTTTAAACACTGAGTTGGCATTAAGACAGAAATAGTCCTTACCGTCTGGGCTGATTCCAATTGCTATAGGCTGCATTTTGAAGTTCACTTTCTTCTCCCTCTCCTTCTTCTCGCTCTGGGAGTTCTGGAATGTCTCTGTTAAAGAGTTATAGAGTGAGACTCCAAAATCATAGGTAAACCATGCAATACTGTCTTATGTGTATTTGGTTTGGCCAGTACTTGTGTAACAGTTTATGTAAGGGGAAAAGTAGACCTGTTAAAGCATAATAAAAACCATATATTAGAGTCAATCTAACATAACTTATTCTGGACATATATCAATAGCTGAACACTGAGAGTCCTGTCTATGCTGTTTCTTTAATGATGAAAGATAGGAGGATAAAAGAGAGAAATGAAAGGAGGTAAATACAACATTTTGAAAAAAAATCATTTAACAAATATTTCTTAAATACCTGTCATGCAAGAAATTAGAGGTACCACATAGATTATAAGCATGCACGGCTCTCATCAATACCTGGTCTGAAAGAAGTTAGCAAAGTTTAGCATCTTTTCTTCCTAAGGATGGACCAACACTTACCCTTCAACTTTTAAAAATGCTATTGTTCAGTTACAGTCCACCCAAAAGGCCAGATGGAATATTCCTTATAGGAAGTATTTAACAATGTACCTGTGTTCAAAGTCACTTTTCAATTTCTGTAGGAATTCACACATTACCAAATGAAAAACACATGAACAAGGTGACCTCAATCTCCTAATGAACCATAAATAGTATTAGAAAATAGCAAAATCAAGAAAGTATCTTGATTTTCCAAAGGTATTTATCACATCAATAAATACCATCATAAGGGCAAAGGAAAATGACTAAAATAATTATAGTATGTACTTATGCTGTTTGTAAAAATTGGATTTATAGAGAAATATATCTGCATAGTCCTTTGAAAGTAAAGACTATAAAACTTAAGATTCAATAAATGTTTTAAGTTTATTTTCACAGAAATTGATAAATATAAAGAAAGAATATGATCACATTTTATTTACTATCCACTAATAAGAACACTGAACTTTAACAAAGTATATAATCTTTAGACTCTGAGATAGAAAATCATCTAACCCAATAATCCTTCCATTTTTTACTGTATTTCACAACATTTCTGGCAAACAAATATTCAGGCTCTCCTTGAATGTCTCATTGCTTTTTTGACCTGAATGTTAGATGTTTGTTAAAAGAAAGTCTACTTGTCTATTTGTCCTACCTATTGGTTGGTTGTTTAAATTCCGTTCATGTTCAATTTGAGGAAAAGGGCTCTGAATAAGGGCAAGGTTCTAAGAATGTAAATCTGACTCTGTAATTGTTGGGAACAGGCCCAAAGTGGGACTTAAAAAACAATGTTAAGAAGCTGATTGAGATGTAAATAGTCTGAATGAAGCCCTAAACAGAAGATGGAAAATTAAGGGGTGAAAACTGAACCTAACCCATAGAAGACTAATATTCTAACTACTCTGATAAAAGAACTTCTCTTTAAAGGATTCTATAATCTTCAATCCTTTTAATATGATTATTCGTCGTCCAAGTTATAGTTTAAGTATAGTTTAAGGGACTCTGCTATGTCTGATTCACAGAGCAGAATAAACCAGGTCTCCTCCTCTGTCATTCCTTCAGCAAAGAATTAATAAGACTTCTTTGCATCCATGTTCAACTGTTGAGTATCAGCAAAATTTCTGTAAATTATAGTAATAAACTATATTTTCAACTGCATATAGTTTCCAGGTTAAATAACTGCCACAACGTGACACAGCAAAGGTAGAAGTGAGATTTGAATTGGGGCCATCTTTTTACAAACCCTGAAGTTTCTATGCTATGCTCACACACATTTTTGTAGTGGGCTTGTGCAATTCTTTCTTTGTTTTCAATGGTTAAAAACATGGAGGCTGACTAATTACATTCCACTCCTGACTCCTATTTATTAGCTATGGAGCTTGGGCAAATTACTTAATCTCCCTCTGGTACAAAGTTCTCCTCTGTAAAATGGAGCTTGCACCTTTCTTTTATTAAAGGCAGTAATCTGTACAGTTTATCTTATTACTAGCAAGTAATCTTTTTCTACATAAAGGAACTAGACACAGTATTGGACAAACCAGATCTTGGCCTTTCCTCTGCTGGGAGGCAAGACAAGCACAATGTCAAAAATGGTGCTTTCTCTCCAGAAATCTTGAGTACTCCGAAGGCACAGAAACTTAATAGAAATGCAATGTCACTTTGAAAAATTCTTTAATTAAGCTTTTTGGAATGTAATTTCAGAGGGACTTTAGACTAAATGCTTTTATAATTTTGACAGGAAGCTATAATCAATTTGTGAGATTAAATCAGAGATTTGTTTCTAGGACAGAATGTGGCTGAGTTTATAGAGTGAATATTCTTATCCCTACAAAATCCATGAGGTTCCATGACAACTTTCCTCCTTTTGCTAAACATACACATATCTTTCTGCTCTCTTAGACTGTTAGCACACTACAGTCATGTGCAATTTGCAGAGGATACTAATATGATCAATGTCATGCCTGTAGCATCGCTGGACATGAAGGTTATTATGGAATGTTCTGATAGTCTGAGGAACACATCTAAAATTTTAGAATGCTTGCAAAGCTATTTCTACTCTGCAACATATTTAGAAAATTTGGCACTCAGTTGCCTATAAAACTTGGAAAAAAAAAAAAAAGAAGAACAGGCCCACAGCTGAGAGTGTAAAACGGTACATTCTGGAAAAGCAGTATGACATTATTTCCCCTGTTCTGTAATACTAAACAGCATCATCAAAACCTAGTTCCTGCCCTCTTATAGAAGAAAATCTTTCCCTGCATTTTTTAAAGATGCTTACTAAACTGCATATCAAGAGCCTATAAAAGTTGTATCACTCTGAATCATATAGTGTTGTAAACCAATGTTACCTACAAAAAAAAATAAGATATTTCTACTAGAAGTTAAAAAATAAAAAATAAAAAAAAAGGAATATGCCTTCTTTCTGAACATGCACACATACCAAGACATTCAACTAGACTTTCTCCAAAAGAATAAAAAAAAATCTTTATGTGTATATGTGTAAAAGAAACTAATAAAATTTGAAAAGGTATTTGATAAATGATAAAATATTACAGAAATTCTAAGTTCAGAAAGATAATGAAAGAATATTCATATGTGGGGTGAGTTCTCAAACTCAGTAAGTTAAAAATGGGTGGTACAATTAAAGATCATTTTAATTACTTGATTTGAATTTTAATGTATTTTTCTAAATTTCCCACCCTATATGATAATACATAATGAAGGGCAAACAATATGTTTAAAAATCTTTAAAGAGGGAAAGCAATTCAGTCTTTTTAAATTGCTTAAGTCCTTTCCGATTCTGGATTCAAACTCTTCTTTGTAACGTGCACTATCATTCAGTAGCAGATTTACTATTTCACTTACCTGCCAGCATAAGAAGAAAAAATATCCAGTGACATTATTCCTCTAGATTGTTGTCCCAAGCTTAGTCTGAAGTCTTCCAAATGTTCTGTGGGCACATAAGTAATTCTGGAACAGAACAGTCAGTTCATAAAAGCAAAGGGAAGCGAAATTTGCTTAACAGTTAAGAAAAATCTCCAGAAATATACAAATGTTATTGTATTGTCTCTCTGCTCTTACTTTTTTCACACAACTCATTTAATCACCTAATTAGGCATAAAATCCAAATTTCAAAAGAATAAAGTACCCTACAGACAAAAATGAAAACAGAAATTACATTTTAAAATTCTGTTGTTGGTAAACTATTTACCAAAAAAATATATGGGGAAAGCACTATTCTCAAAGAGACTAGTCATTTTTTAAAATATAACCACCAGTAATAGCATTCATTTCATACAAGGATTTTTGAGTTCCTTAGCAGAAACAAATTAGGTATATTCTATGAAAACACTAAATATCACAAATTACATTTTATATTTCATGATCCATAATTGACTATGGACATTAACAAGTATTACTAATAATCAGATATTAGCTCTATTAAGTTATCAACTGTCAAATCTGAAGTTAAACCATGATAACTCTATGGAAAGACTCTTACTAACTTGTGGCAACTTCTTTTAAGTTCAGAGAACTTAAAAGTTCTTGGTTTCAGAGAAAAGGTTACTGTTTATACTTGCTGAATCACTGAATACTAGCAGAATGCCTATAATGTGCAGGCAGGGAGCTAGATATTGACTACAGCTATAATGTTTAGAAAATGACACTTGGAAATTCAAATCCGCTGCCCTATAAAAACATAGTTGTAGATACACTTGTTTAAATAGGTTGTTCCAAAGCCCTCAAATTATTGAGTAGTAAAGCAAGAAAAATAATGCATGTAGTGTAGTATGACTTTGCAACTCAAAAAGAAGTACCCAAAATGCACAATATAAAGACCTTGAAGACTATAAAACCAGCTATCCATAACTCACTTGTAGAGATAGTACTAAAATCTTAACACTGAAGAACAAGGATAAAAGGATTTTTATGCTGTAATAAATAAGAATTATACCAATGGCATAATTTATTGAATGAGGCCAACATGTAATTTCAGATATATTGATCATTCCATTAAAAAATCATTCACTCTGTGAGATGACTTGGATTTGCAGTCAAATGATACAGTTCTTCTGATTATCAAGAATGTGATGAGAGGGTAAACTACTACTATTGACTATTCTCAGTCACAAAAAGGATATAAGTTTATACAAGACTACTGTAACTGAGAAATATTCACACAAATGTAAGTCAGTTTTAAGAGCCTGATTCCAAGCTCAGGCTAGTGAAATATACAAACCCTATGTCATGTTTTCATGACATTTTTCATGACATTTTTACCTGCCTGAAGCATCACAAAATGAAGCAGAAAGCACAGTTCAGTGGCTAACACTAGGCTGGGTGAGAGAGCTGCATTCTAATTCTGGTCCTACTTAATTTATTCATCTATGAAAACACCTCTCTGGTTCTACAAAAATATACTGAAGAGTAAATTTGCATTAATCTCTTCATAAATAATAAGTCAAAAATGTTTATTAACACATTATGTCAGGAAAGACTGAATTTTACAAAAAGAAATCTTATGATAAATGTGCAAAAGCCTAAAGCCAGGAAAGCCTATTCTAGAAAACTAGTACTGTTTCTGAATAAACAGTATGGTAAAACTCAGATAATTCTTTTTCTTAGTTTATTTAATTTATTGATAATTTTCCTTAAATTGTGATTCATTGTTGCAAAGTGAATACATTTCCTATAAATTTATTTCCTATAAATTTCCCACCATCTCTTCACCTGTGAATCATCACCATAGTCCCTTGTACTCTTCCCTTCCCTGTTTTGACCACTCTCTCTCCCCTTCTACTACTATATGTCTTAGATCATATAAAATCTTAAGAAGTCAAGAAGAGATAAGGGAGGAAAGCTAGAATAAAAAAATAGCAATAATCATAATAACCAGTTCAAAGTACTTAATTTTTAACTGGCTTGAAAGGGAAAAATGCTTCTATTCTAACAATTTAGAAAATGAGTTTTTGTCTATATTTGTTCAAAGTTGCTTTTCCTTTTATGAAAGGAGGGGGGGGAAGAGGGCGTTTTAGAAAAATTTTCTGATACCTTTAAGTAACAGAGCAAAAGAAGATGACCTAAGTATTTAGCTCAATACAGAAAGCAAACCCATAAGGCAGCAGAATATGCAGAGTGATTCCAAAACAAACTTGGTCATGAAACCACAGAAAATCTCCACATCACCAAACAACAACAAAACTGAATTACAAACTGCATAAACAGGATAGAGCTTATCTGAGAGCTATATAAAAATTCTTAAACTAACCTTAGGTTATACATGGAGAGGAAGAAAAATCTGCATTAGTGATGCCAAAATGAGATACGGATATTAATCCAGAAACTGTGTCTGCACATTCAGACAGGATTATGCCCTTACAAAGAAGCTTGAGAGCTTAGTAGTTGGAAAATATGATTTTCCAATGAGTTCACAATCAGCAGTGCAATGTGAAAACACCTCATATCTCTGCTGGAATTTATGGTCTTATATAAATGAAAGGGGAAAAGCAAAAAATGTATACGCTGAACCTGTATCTGGATCTACCCTTGCACAGGGCCATTACAAAAGCATGAAATGGTTTTCACAGACAAGTTGTGACACACAGCCATAATGAGCTTTTGAATCACCGATACTCACACATAAAAGGGGGCTCGATCATCAGCAGGTGCTGTAGAAAATCTAGAATGTGAAGCATACGCCGCGGCATCTTTTTACAATGGTGTTAACAAATGTCAGTGTCTTGTGCTGAATGTGAGATGCATACATATGTAGTTAAAAGTGGGTGCTCCTGGTTGTTTTTTTCCCCTTTCCACCTCCCTCCCATCTACACCTCCCCCAGAAAAGCATCTGCTCTTTACTGGTGTCTATAGCAGTGATTATTAACAAGCATGGAAAAATGTAACTGCAATCAATCTTTCATTCCTTGATCAGGAATTCATCCCACACTTTAGGTTAAGGCAGGTGAATTCTGATTCAGCTCAGTAATTATCTGGCAGATGTTGCAAGCAGCTGCTGCTAAGGCGCAAAACCCTGGCTATTATTACAGAAATATAAGAGCTCCTGGCAAGGTGGAGTGAGAAGTGAAACAGAATGCATTCTGGTGAGGCTTTACATCTGGTCTTCTGCAGAAAATAATGAAACCTGGAACTTAAACTGGCTGTTCTTGAACTCCTGAAACTCAAATTATCTACCCAGGCATGCATGAATGCACATACAACATTCCTAAATATCTACCATAAATGGTAAAAAAGAAATCCAGTACACTATCTCAATTAGCATTGCTTTTCTTAAAATCAACCAAGTTATGTAACTGAACCACTTAAAGATTTTTTTTTTTTTTTTAGGGCTTCTAAGGTCCTACAATAAACTCCCCTACACTACCACAGATTAATCTAGGTTCATAACAAGAAATAAGGAGGAATTAGAGATAAAGACTAGATCCAGGTAATCAGGAGGAATTAGAGATAAAGACTAGATCCAGGTAATCAGGACAACGCTTAATTGACCAGAGTCAATGTTACAGTTCCGTTCAGAGTAATGGAAGGACTAGACTTTCCTTTTGGGAGGATTACTCATGTAACTTTCAAGGTAATTCTAAACCTTTTGTTACATGAAAGCAACTCACCGATATGGGACAGGGCCAAAAACATATTCCTGAAAACGTAGAAAGCATGTTACTCAGTTCTGGTCAATCAACATGGCTATTTGCTTTGCACTTAGTACATTTTTTTTTCCATGAAAAAAGATTATATGATTTTAATTTCTCTCTACCATTTACATGAGTCAAACTATAACCAGCTGAATCAGCGCTTTAGAAAGGTACTTGTAAAGAAAGCAGTGTGTTTTTGTGCACATTACATGTTTGTGAGCACACGTGAGCATATGAGAAAGAAACTGATCGATTTCCAATGGAGGAAAGGTTGTGGAATTTTCCTTATTTTCTTTACTTAATGTAAGACATGACAATTCATTTTGGCTCCTGGAATCCTAAAGCAATTATTCATAAAACTAATTCTCCAGATATCCTTCAAGATTATCAAAAAACAGCTCTTCACATGAATGGGTAAACTATGGTAGTTAATCAGGTATGGGGAAACAAATGAAGAATAAATAACAGAAACAAGAAAAGGGGAAAAAAGGCTTTTGACGCTTAAAAACACACCTGACAACTATTCTAGAGTTGACTAGATGTTGGACTTATGCCAAACTGATGTCACAACTGTCTTATTTTTGGCCACAATTCAAATTCTGCTATATATTAGGACTGAGAAGTAAGGATAGAACCAAGAACTGAGTGTTGTTGGTACTCAGAGTAACAAAAAGTGAACAGGGAACCCGTATCAATACACATGGCATAACGTACATTATCACACAATAAATCGAACAACCAGTTACAAGGTCATCTGTATATTATACTACATCTAAACTATGTAAGCTAAAATGCCTACAGTAATATCCATGTGTATCTGCATCAACTATCTTTTAAGCAAAAGGAATGGACACTTAACCTGCAAGTTGTAAGAAAAGCACTTAATGTTTAACTTTTCTCTGGGAGTAGAGGCACTGGCATTTTTAATGATGCTTGTTACTAATATCTTTAATAGAATAAATAAGGAACTGTCACATGACCTGACAACAGGTTCTTTTTATAAAATTAGTCAAATATATATACAAAAATATGAAAACCAATTAGTGAAATTCTACATAAATAACATTTTTCTGTAACACAGGCGAATCCATTCCAAACTATATTTTCCTGCTTTTCATTAATGGCAGACCAAAAAACAGATTTTACATATAGATTTTTTTAAACCTAAGCTCTATCAATATTTGCTGTAAAGAAGGATGATATAGGAATCAGCAGTAAAATGACATTAATAGAAATGTTTCCCATACTATAATCATTACATTAATTTAAGGTGAATGTTCTTCTCTGAGCTCTTATTTTAAAATCTTAACTTTTACACATTAAACAGAAATATTCAATGATTCATACTAGAGGAAAAATATCAAGCTATTCCATTGATGAGGTTTGTGGCAACAAAGTAACAAACTAATTTTGAGTTGGCTCAAGAAATGTTTGACATTTCTTTAAGCTATAAGTACACTGTAGAATTAATGGGCATTTTAAACATTTCTTGACAAAACATCAAGCTATTTTTTATTATAATCAGATTACATCAAGGCACTACTGAATTCTCCTGGATCATGAGGCAGTTCAACAAAGGGTAAAGTATGGATCCAAGTAGCATTGTTCTTCTCTATGGTCTTTTCTATGTTTGGCCCCTATAGAACTGGCTGAGTTCTAATGTTCATACAGGTCAATTAGTAGTACATAAACCTTACATTGAGATCTATATGAACTCTGCCAGACCTTAAGAATAGAACCTCTTACTCTATGAAAGATGTCTCACATCTAAGGTGTTTGCAGAAATTATAGGATAATCAAAATTGAAAATGAGAAAACACTCTTTCCATGTATTTCACTGTGTTATGTTAAAGAGATCACATCTACACCAAATAACTATTCAGAAATAGCCAAATTCTTAATTCTTAAGCTACTTATATTATGTAATATATTCTTAAGCTATTTTTATTATGTAATAATTCTATATATCAAATAGAAGTACCATAGTAGGGGGAAAAAATCTGTCTAATGAATTCAAACTCATGAATGTTTTAAGCCCAAATGGGGTTGAAATGAAGCTTACTTTATGTCAGGTCCAATGAGAGAATGTCTTCTCAACATGGCTCGTGCCTGGGCATTGGTTAAACTTATAGTAGATTCTTCATTAATAGACAAGATGCAGTCTCCAACAGCAATTCGGCCATCTCTACTAATGGCACCTCCATGAATAATGCTTCTAACAATCATCCCCAACCCATCTTTATTAGCACTTACTGTCATCCCTATGGTAAAGAAAGAATACAGATAGGTATTAATTACATGAATTATAAAATCGACTTAATTTGAATTGAGTAATTCCTAGGGATTTAAAGATAAAAGAATAGTAGTAGCATGTTTGCACAATAAAAACCAACAAAAGCAATGAAAAGCTTTTCTAATAAAACTTTTCTGCGTAAATATTTAAATGTCTGTGAAATTATATCTGAGTACCTTTTAATTGCGTTAGTATGATACAGGTTTGCACTGTGGAGAGAGTATAACAGACTGTTTGATTTATTACCTTTTAAGTAGGAAAGCTTGCCCAGAGATAATATTTTGACAGTAACCAATCAAGATATGAACTGCTAATTCATTTCTTATACATATATATGTGCAGTTAATCTCTTATACAGATATAATCCATTAATAAAGAACTGGATTGCAAAGAGAAAGTTCCTTCCGTAAGTTAGGAAACTCTGCTGTTGCCTTAAACTAGATCATTTGTTCATTCAAATATATTTACTGTATGCCTACAATGTGCTAAGATACTTTGGCGGTTGCTTCAGGTAAATAAATCATAACAGAATTTCTAACATTAAGAAATTTGTATTCAAGTCTTATCTCCAGTACCTATCACAATGCCTAATTTTTGGCACTCAGTTGAACAAAACTGATATGAGCTTACTTCCTATTCTAATCCAAACTGGATTTTCTCTGAGCTCCAGATACAGATATTCAATTGCCTTCCTGACATGTTTCCTAAATGATTCATAGACAATGCAACCTTACTAAATATAAAATTAAAATTCTCAGTTTCTACCACCCCTTAATTCTGCATTTGTCTTCCACTATGGTAATGGTACCACCACACCACTCTTTATCACTCAAAGCAGACATTTTTGAATTGTTCTTGATTCCCACTCCCCTCCCCTTTAACATTTGTCAAAAAAGACAAATATCACATTACTTCCTTGTTAACAATCCTTTAGTAGCTCCTGCTATAATACTACACAACACACCCATGGGAACTCTATTCCTACTGCAGGCTTTGTGCCAAGTCGTCCTTGGTTTCCCATGTTTCAGTAATAAGGCCTTCTCTCAAAATGCAGTCACTCCCCATTTCAGTCTTTGCCTGACAACCTCTTTCTGTAGCTCCTGCAAAGCTAACTCTTTTTCACTCTTCAATATTACTTCCTCAAAAAGGTCTGCTCAATAAAACCATCTAAATTAATGTCCCCTTCTCATCCTACCCTTATTCTATTTTCTTCAAATACACAAAGCCTTTAATAATTATATTTAAAATTTAAATAATATAAATTCACTTAAAACCAAGTTCTAAAAACAATTCTAGATGTATATTAAGATAAATAGATGTAAAACTATAAGATATTTGTAAAAACTTTGAGAAGTCACAAATTCCTTTTTAGGCTTACATTAATAAAAACAACAAAAACACTGTTTTCATAAGTATTAATTTCTATTGTTCCAAATTAGATGTTATATCTTATATAGTTTATTAAAAGATCCTGACTATCACATGTTCTTGCCTGTTATTTTATGCTGGATATGGGTCATCCAGGCTCCTTGTTCCTAGTTAACATTTTTGAACAAAACTGACTCAAATATATAAACACACACACATATACACACACATATAAATAATTTGTTAAGAGTCTCATACTAATGGTTTTTAAATGTGCTGGAGTTAAGTAAACAACTCTGTTTACATAAACCAAAAAACAAGTTTAGGCACTATTTCATAACAGGTGAGTTTCTTACATAAAGAGACTGACTCTGAAATGTTTCGACAGATAATCAGTTTCTACTGGTGCTTCAAGTCTTCCCACAGAAACATAAAAAATCAATTGTATGACTACAAAACAAAGTTTAATTGGGAATCCAAACCATCATCTTGCTTTCACTATCACTATATGCTCTACAATAAGCAAGTCACAGACAAAAGACATCATGAGCAGCCAACATAACTACTGAATTCATTTGTCAAAGCATCTTTAACTCAGAACTCTATCAGCCATAAAAATTGTGAAGTTACGTTAGCCTGATAACCAAGAGGCTGATATCAGCATAGTTTCCTTTTATCCAATGATTAATTTTCAGGGTGCGATACTACTATTCTTCCTCTTTTTGTCAGGATTACTTTGTCTATTTGAAATCTTTTGTGGTGTCAAATGAATTTCAGTAATGTTTGTTCTATATCTTTGAAGAAATCCACTGAAACTTTCAATAAGGATAGCATTTAATGCATATTGCTTTTGCTAAGATGGCCATATCAACAAACCTAATTTTTCTAGTATCTTTTCCCATCCCTTTTCCAATATAATTATTTAAACAGCTCTAAAAGTGGTCATTTTGTAGGTTACATTAAAATGCGAGGTCTAGTTTGAAATTAAGTTGCTCAAAGGTTCATAATGGAAGTAATGGAATTCAGTTTTGGAACCACTCCACGGGTTTGGTTTCACAGTGCATGGTTTGGACTGTACTACTGTACTCTTTCAGGAAAAGATTGAGAGATTTTACAATATACAGCCAAAAAATACTTGGTGGATATTATGTCTGAAGAGGGTTGATACTATACCTCTGAATCACATACAGCATTGTAAACCAACCTTACTCAATAATTTAAAAAATTATTAAACAGATTCTATGGCCAACTAAATATGAGAAATTCTGTATTCTGTAATATTTTCTCACAGATCCACATTTGAATGTCAAGATATTACTGACAAACAATGATTGCCTTTGTGGTAGGTGTGGTATGGTAACATATGTCTAAAAGGTGTGTTCCCATAGCTCTAAATCATAAACAGTGTTACAAACCAATGTTATCTCAAAAAAAAAAAATCTTTTGGTTAAGAAGAAGTACAGGGTCTCCCTGGTGGTGCAAGGGGTTGAACACCTTACTGTGAAGCTGTTGTTAGCAGTCACTCCAACACCAGTTTGAGCCCTGACCAGGGAAGTGACCCATAAGGTGCAGCAGACCTCTCCTGCCTTGCCCGCTGCTCCCTAAGGAGTGTATTTTGGTGGATCTACCTGTTCTGCTCCCCACTCTGTCTCTGGTGAATCCTCTCCCCCCCTACCCATGCCTCTCACCTGTACCCCAGTTCTTGTATGCATAAATAAATATATCTTTAAAAAAAAAGCAGTACAAACAGAATTCTGTATTCTTAAATTTATCATATTCTAAACTTTCAAACTTGGGACCAGTAAATAACTTCTATTAATATCTCATAAACTAGAGCCTCCCTGGTGGTGCAGTGAGTTAAGCAACGCACTATGAAGCAAACTGCAGCCACTGCAGCAAGAGCCGGCTAGGGAGGAGACCCACATGGTGTAGCAGACCTCGCTGCCTCACCTGCTGCTTCCCCTCAGCAGTGTCTGTTCTGTTCCCTGCTACGTCTCTGATGAATCCTCTCACCTCCCTGGACTCTGGCCTGTACCCCAGGCTCCTGTATGCATAAATAAATGAAATCTTTAAAAAAAAAAATCTCATAAACTAGTATTCTCAGCAACATGCTTTCAGAAACAATGTACTAGCAGATGGAATATTTCTGACATGCTTAGATATCTATAATATCTTATTCATAATTAACTATAGAAAGCAGTATAGCTTAAGTTTTATATAATTCTAATAAATGGAATGTATAATTCATTGTACAACTAAAACTAAGTAGAAATTCTCTATTATAATTCTCCATTGAGATGCTACTGGTAGTACCCAGCCACCACCAAATGGAATAAAGTCTAAAAACAGAAACTGGAATCCACTCACCAAGTAAACACTGCAGGAATCCCTTGCCACACCTCAAATTTAACAATGAAATGAGATCTTCCCACCTTAACATATCAACAGAAAGGATCTTGGTTTGCTACATCATAAACAGACCAAAATATGTAATGTAGAGCTAATCAGAGTACCTTGGGTGATGCTCTGGCATTAAGAAAAACAGATCTAACATGCTTTTTATCAAAACCAAGCACTTGTAACTGAGATGAGTCACATGACAACTTAACGCAATAAAAAAAAAAAAACAAATGTGCTCTGTTCAGTTTTGTTTTAGCTATTGTAATTAGCACCTTATTTCTGTGAGACATCTTCTTTGACCAATTTAGAAGGTTTGGGTATTATTAACCAGTCACAACCTTTTCTGGATAACACAACACAAAAATCCTGCCACCTGGGATAAAGTACTGAATAAGCTGGCACACCTGGCCATCTTTTTAGTCATTATTTCAGTGAATGAAATAAATTAAATACAACCTGATGTATGCATAACTGGTAACATCAATGAAACTAATAATTTGCCTTTCCAAAGAATTAGAATTCCAAATTGCTGACTTTTCATTTTCTTAGAATCCTTTTTTGATTTGCTGTTTCAAATACAAATAATACATATACCTTTTACATGAATGCAAATGAAGCTTGTGAAGACCTTTAAATAATGAAGAGAGGGATTAAAGCTAGTCTGAGGTAAACAAACCTGCTAACCATTTCAGAAAAAAAAAAAGATCACATAAAAAAGAGAAACATAGAATCTACAGGAAAATTTACATATGTTCTTATCTAGAGCCAAAAATAAGAAAATCATTTTCAATATTTCCTCTTGGCGAGAGATCTACATCAGTAGACCTGCCTGTTCCACTCCCCACTCTGTCTCTTGTGAATCCTCCCAGCCCCTATACATGCAGCCTACACCCCAGTTCTTATATGCATTCCTTTTGGGAAGAAAAATATACGTGGAAAATAAGAAACTTACCTAGGCTAGAATTGCCTTTTGCTACAGTAATAGTTCTTTCAAAGGACTCTTTGGATATGTTTTGGAGCATGACACACTCAGGAGCAGAGGCCAGGGAGTTCTGTTGAATGAAGAATTCGGAGCCCTGACAGGAAGAGGGAAACAAAAAGTCAAATGGAAAGGAAAACTAGACTTTGGAATATGATTTCAACATCACCTATATTCCCTAATTGGTCATGCTTTATTCAGCAAGACCTTATAACTAAATTATTAAGTTCATAGGTTGCCTTCTGAAAATCTCAGTATTCAGGGAATTCTTGTTCCAAATTTGCTAGACTTTGATTACATAATGATTTCATAAAGAATTACATAAAGGTTCATTTACATAAAGAATTTAACTTCTGTATGCATATGTATATTAGCTAGAATACCCTAAATAGTAACTGTCTGCAGCCAAATCCTAAAATACAAAGCATATTATTAAAATCTTACCTTTACAACTGAATCAGGTAGCACAGGTGAAGTAAGCTCTGTACTTGATATTACTTCATTTGGTAGGTGAGGTTCGTTCCACACTGTTGTGTTTTCACATTTATATTGCTCAATAGTATGTGCAGGCATATAATCATTCATGGAAAAGCCAGAGGCAGGTCCCACGCTCAAGTCTACTGGAGGAGGACTCTCATCCTGTCTTTGTAGGAGATTTTGGGTGTACAGTTCTTCCAAGGACATGTGCAGATCAAATACCGGATCTGAAGAATTTTCAGCAATATCCTGAAAAGAAAAACAAATTTAAAATATGGCCAATTACATCAATGTGTTTTGAAAGAACACATTTTTTATTAATTTCTTTATACATATTTGATACCAATCGTAGTCCCCATGGAATTCCCCATCACCATTCCACCAGTGAACCATCACCTTTGTCCCCTGTGCTTTCTGTCCCCTTCCAAGTCCCTCCTCCCCCACCACCTCAAGGTGCTTCTGAATTGTTTTTGTTCCTGTGTTTGTTTTTGTTTTTTCTTTTCTTTCAGATTTTTTTTAATTGTTATTGTTCTTTTCCTGGCGCCCAGTTTTTATTTATTTATTTTTTTATTAAGGTAGGCCAGTGGCGCAATAGATAACTCCCTCTGACTACAGATCAGAAAGGTTTGTTTTTTTTTAAAGATTTATTTATGTACACAAGCACTGGGGTACAGGCTAGAGTGTGGGGGGTGAGAGGATTCACCAGAGACAGAGTGGGGAAAAGAACAGGCAGACTGACTGAAACACACTGCTGAGGGGAGTAGTGGGCAAAGCAGGAGAGGTCTGCTGTGCCATATGGGTCACTTCCCTGGCCAGGGGCAGGGATCAAACTCGTGTGCAGTGGCTGCGGTTTGCTTCATAGTGCGTTGCTTAACCCACTGAACCATGAGGGAGGCCCCAGAAAGAACATGTTTTAATGGACAACTAGTGAAAAAGAAAACACAACATAATTATCATTACTCAAAAAGGATAAGCACACGTACAAATTCTTATACATTTTTTATAAATGTTCCTTTGAATAAACTTCCTGAAAATCTTACATTTCACGTTCTACTGACTTAAATGTGTACAATACACTATATACAATTATGATCATTATGTAAAGTATACCTTATTAACAAAATTATTTCAAATTTAATCTATGTAGGAAAGTGAATAATTTGTATTTCCAAATCTTAAAGAGTAGCTTATTTTGAATCAGTATGAAGTTTCTATTTGTTACCAGATTGAGAGCATAAGGAAAATGACATTGTCAGATTCACAAAAACTTCCAAAAAGAAAATTATTTTGATAGGCTTTTATAGATGTTTATGGAGAAGAACATCATATAATTCATATTATTATAGGAAAATTTTCATAATTACTCTGCTGGATATAACCAAAGGGAACACTAAAAAGGGGATCACAGATGTAGAAACTAATCGAGGCTCTATTATTAATAATTTGCACAGCACAGAACCTTATCTTGGTATTAGATAATTTCTGAAATTTTCTCAACTCTCCAATTCTATAGTTCTATATAAATACATACCTCCACTTATAAGCGATAGATTCAATAACCTATCTTTGGTCAAACAGCTGATCCACGAATTGCTGCTGAATAAACATCAATTTTCCTTTCAATTATTTATTGACATTTTAAGAGTGTAAAAATATTGTATGAATACATTATCATCAGTCGTGCAGATGTGTACTGTGGATAAATACATAATAGAATATGAAAGTCTTTATGACTCCTACTTTCATTCCTTTACTCAAGAGAAATGGGTAGCAGCAGTAGGGCTTTACTTATCAGATCTTTAATATATTACATAATATGTAAGTGCAAGTACACACGCACATAGTTACACATGCATGCATATACACATCTGTAAAACCTAAACTGGACCACACACTATAGTAGTATGTTTTTCTTGCTTTTTAGAAATATATTCATATATTAACAGGAGAGATTTCCAAGTCAGTAAAGAGAAGTCAGCCTAAAACTATTTTTTGAAGATTTTTTAATACAATACAGTAACTGTGGTCTAGGCCAGAGGTATGATGGAGAGCATTCACTAGAGACAGTATGGGGAGATCAGGCAGATCTACTGAAGTACACCACTCTGGGGAGCAGCAAGCCCAGACAGGAGAGGTCTGCTGTGTTTTCTGGCCGGGGATCTAACTCATGCTACAGTAGCTGAAAATACCTTGAGAGTGTTGAGACTTTAACCCTTGTGCCATCAGGGAGGCCCCAACTTAAAATTTCTTATGACTACAAAATATTCCTTAGTATGAAAGGCACTGGAAGAGATCTGGGAGCCATGCTGCCTGGGTTCAGATACTGGTTCCACCACTAGTTAGTTGTTTGAGCATTGATTGGCAAGTTACTTAAATACTCTGTTCTGTGCTTGGGCCTCCCTGGTGGTGTAGGGTTAAGTCTCAGTGCTATTCAGCTATCACCAGTCAGCTGCTGCTGCATGAGTTCATATGCATTTGATCCTTGCCAGGAAACTACCTGACTCAAGCACTTCTCCCTTCAGCAGTGTATTTCAGTAGATCTGCCTGTTCCGTTCCCCACTCTATCTCCTGTGAATCCTCCCAGCCCCTGCATCTGTGGCCTACACCCCAGTTCTGATATGCATAAATAAACACATCTTTAAAAAAATATTGTGCTTTGTTCAATAATCTATTAGTTAGAAAAAATAACAGGAGCTAGTACAGGACTGCTGGGAGAACTGAATTAATATCACCAGTACTAAGTCTGACTTAATTGAAAGTACCCAATAATTGTTAGCCGCTGGTGTTATTTTTTATTAGTTATCCTTTGCATGTGTGAAGAATTACTTATTATAAACACCTAGAATTAAGAACAGTGGGTCAAAAGATAGGCACATAAAATGCTGTTATATATTGTGATATGGTTCCCTAATGTTCTCTCAATTAAAATACACTGTAGGAAGATGTATTAACTAATCTTGACAACTTTGATTAGTTTCACAATTGAATCAGCATGAAATACATTAATGTTTTAGTGTTTAAAATACACGTCCCTGACAAATAGTTATGAAACAAGGGATATCTACTATGAACATTCTTTCCATATTCTTTATTTGGTATCATTTTTATTGTATTTTTTATTGTAGTAACTGGTAAAAACACTGTATAGGATTCAAAGTACTTCACACCTTTTCAGATGTATGTTTCTATGACATACCCACCACCAAAGCACCTGTATTCCTCTACTATAGTTCACTGGGTTCCCAGTCCCTACCGTGGCACACTCAATTTTACAGTCAGAGTTCTAGGGTTTGTTTTCTCTGTTTCCTTATATTCCACAATGAGTGAAATCATCTAGAACTTGTCTTCTTTTTTCTCCTTCTCATTTTTTTAAAATTTACTATAATCTCCAGTTTCATCCATTTTAATTTTTTAAAGACCTATTTATGCATACAAACTGGGGTAAAGACTAGAGATGTGGAATGTGAAAGAACCCACCAGAGAGAGAGTGAAGAAGAGAATAGGCAGACTGACTGAAATACACTGCTGAGGGGAGCAGCGAGTGACTAGACAGGAAGGTCTGCTTTGTCCTGTGGGTTAGCTCCCTGGCTGGGGATCAAACTAGCTGCAGTGGCTACAGATAGATTCATAGTGCTGAAACTTAACCCCTTGTGCCACCAGGGAGGCCTGCCACCCATGTTGTTGCAAATGACAAGCATTCATCTTTTAATAACTGTGTAGCAGTCCCCTGTGTATATTTACCATATCTTCCTAACCCACTCATGTGTAACTGGGCACTTGGATTGTTTCCGTAACTTGGCTACTGGAAACAGTGCTGCAATGAACACAGAGTGCATATATCCGTTTGAATTAGTGTTTTTGCATTCTTCAGATAGATACCTAGGAGTGAAATTGCTGGATTTTAAAGTAGATCTATTTTTAATTCTGAAAATCCTCCACATTCTTTCCCATAGGAGCTGGAAAAGGCTACATTCCTAACAACACTGAATGAAGACTCCCTTTTTCTACAACCTCACCAACAGTCATTTCTGGTCTCTTTGGTACGGCTTTTCATATACTTTAACCCCACATTTTCTCAGATATGGTTTTCATTTGTTCTTGTCAAGTATTGAATGTAAAGTCCTTATGATATATATATACTACAAATATTCTCCCCCTGTCAAACTTGTATTTTATATTTGTACATGTAATATGTGTAAGTTAAATTCTTTATGTAAACAAAACTTTGTTATTCTTTATGAAATCATATAATCAAATCTTGACAAATTTTCTTCCACTTCTGAATTTTGTATTGCTTAGTCTTTCTTCCACATGAAATACTTTCTAGTTTAACTGTTTTGTTTATAGATTTAGTTCTAATTTACCTAGAATTTATTTCAGAGTGTGCTATGAATTATGTGTCTCTTCTCACTTTTTGTAAATGGGTAATCAACTGCTCTAACACAATTTACTATATTCCACTTCCTCAAAGCAATCCTTCTTTGGGATTACCACTATTTCTGGTACAAAGAATTACATTACAGTAATATCATTTATTACATTAGCAGTATATCATACAAACTATTAATACATTTAAAATCTTCAGGAACATATGTAGGAATATAACATTCTCCACGTTCATAGACTTAATCAATAACCTGTTGGATTATTCTCCAAATTGGATTATCTTATTTTTATGAACTATAAGGATATACTTATTATAGAATTTGTTACCACCTGTATTACTGAATTATAAAAATTAGTAGTAAATGAACTCCCCCACATCTCAAATAAAGATAACAATCAAAATTGCTTTTCATCAGAAAAAGAGGTCAAGCCAACCTTGTTAACAGAAATTTTTATGCATTATTCATGAAGGAGTTAACACAGACACATAGAAAAGAAAGAGCTAATCAACACAGCAGACAACATACGCCTACTTCAGAAACATTTCTGGTTGCTGAACAACCAACTGGGTTTTATTTTTAAAAGTCTTGTGGAGCTAAAAGAAAAGCAGTTCTTCCCCCACAAGATGTTCAAAAATAACTACAATTTTCCAGTGCAACTCTGTCTCCAAACTGAAGTCTTTCAAAAATCCACATTAATATGTACTTCTACTTGATATATTCTACTTGGGGAAAAGGGGGGAAAGGTTAAACAAAAATGTCAAATATATTTGAAAAAAACTTTTTCTTAAGTATAATGAGTAAGTTAATGTTACACTTGAGCACATTATCTTATTTTTTTTAACATAGATAATATTTTTACATAGATTAGCTAAATATTTAAACATTCACTGAATGAAACTGCTTTTTTTCAATAAACAATCTACCACAGAAGTCTTCTCCTATAAGAGAAGCTACTCCAACTTACTATAGGGTACATTTTCTATACAGTTAACACACTGACCCTACTGAGTGAAACGGCAACATCTTTTGTAATTTTGAACACTGTAGTTTTGTCACACCAACTTGTGATATAATCTTGACTAGAGTGATTTAGTTTTTTTATCCAAAGCCCTTCTCCAAAAAACATTAAAAAATAAAACAAAACTATCAACATACTAAACTTCAAAGTGAATGTAGCATTACTATATGCTATAGAGTAACAGTAGAAATTTCTAGGAATATAGCATGGAATACATTAATATTTGTGTTTGATATGCAAACTATAAAAAGACATTTCTATCAAAACAAAAACAAAATAAAAAAGCATAATGGGCCCAGAAATAAAGAATTTTGTGCAGAGATCCCCACATAGTGCTGCAGCCCTTCAGCTCTGCTCTTAAGATTAATAAAGACTCCCTCTAGAGCTAGTGCCTGATCTGGATGATTAGCTCTGGTAGCATACTGACAAAGCCAAAACCTCTCAAGGTAAGGAGGAAGGTAAAATCATTTGTGTTGCCTGCCATCACTGAAGGCTGTGAAATTTCCACCAATTTAGCATGGTCAGAAAACAGAGAGATATCACTGAGATACTCACACTTCTATCAAATCAGTAAGGAGGCTTCTTTTTGTCTCTAAAATATCACATGCTATATCTTATTTTATCAAGTACTGAGTTGTGAAATGAGCTAACTTTTTTAAAAAGAAACCTGGACAATTCTAAATTCTGTAACAATTTACTGTTATGTCTTTTTAAAATAAACAGTGCCGAGAAACAAGGTGACCAATGTACCATCTTTTTTTTATTTACATATATCTTTCTATAAATATCTGAGTACTAGAAAGATGCTGCAAAAAAATAGATACAAAAAACTTTCTAAGAAAACTGAAAGTACACAGGAGTTTCACAATGTGTTTTAAAACAGCCTCGTTAATGTCTTCTTTGTTGTTTTGTGGTTTAAATATTTCAGTTGATAGGCCAGCTTGCCAAAATTTGCTTCAACAAAAGAGTAAACTGCTTGGGGGTAAAAAAAAGGAGGCAAACAGACTTCAGTACACCAATATGTTGTGCTGCATACAGCCAGCATTTGCCCTGTAAAATATATGCTTCTCAGTATGCAGACTGTGTAATCCCTTTAAGTAACAATTACTAAATTAAACAATGCAATCTGACCCACTGGCAAGAAGTGTGTGATGCTATGGATTAGGAGATTCCATTAGGAGATGAACTCAGCTTCCAGCCCTGAGGCCAGTAAAGACTGAACAGGGTCCAAACAGGACACTGTCAGATAGACAGTCTCAGGTGTGGTGAGAGAGGAGCAGCTGCTCCATTCAAGATTATACCTTGCAAACCAATTCAAGAAGATTGCCCAGCATCATTTGCAAGGATAACAGGTATATCTTGAACATAAAAGAAAATGTTTTGAAAATGTTCTGGCCAAAAAAATTACTTGCTAATCAGGAAAGGAAGAAAATTACATTAAATCTATGGAATTTCTACTTTCCAACTCACTATAATCACACTTTCTTACTGCTGAATTTACGTGGCAAATATAAATTTCACATATTTAGGAATTATTGTAGTCTTTTTCATCTTAATGTTTAAAGTTTATTTATATTTCCAACATACAATAAAGAAAATATAACCATATATAAACACTTTAAGATTTAATAGAGATTAACATTTTAATAGAGATAACATTTTACCATATTTTCTTCAAAAAATAATGTATTTTAGAAAGGGATTGATGCTTTCTTCTTTCTCCAAGAATAACTTCTTTCCTGAGTTGACAAATCTCATTCCCATACTTTTTTTATTTTTTAGGTTTTTTTAAACACACTCATAAATAGATACAAATTGATTTATATGTTAATTTCTAGAAATATAAACAACTCCAATAAATCAACAAAAAGGTGAGCAACCCAATACAAAAATGCTCAAAATATATGAAGAGAGCAGTGATGGAAATAAAAATCAAACGATGAGTGTTTGAAAAGATCAACTTTACTAGTACTCAAAAATTTCAAATTAAAATTATATATCTATGATTTCATACCCAGGTAGGATGGGTTTAAAATATTACTCATTAACTATTACAGAACATATCACCAAGAAAACAGAGTTGGGGTACTATGTCAGTGATCTATTTCTAAAATATAGATAACACAAATGTGTCAAATAGTAACTAAATTCTTCATGCAATCACTTAAATATACTCTCCCACTTACTGTGATTTCTACTTAAGTATTTTTAGCTAATTTGGGCCTCCCTGATGGAACAAGGGGCTAAACACAGTACTACAAAGCATCCATAGGCATTGCAGCATGAATTTGATCCCCAGCCAGGGAGGTGACCCTCATGGCACAGCAGGCCTTTCCTTCCTTATTATCTGCTACTCCCCTCAGCAGTGTGTTTCAATCAGTCTGCCTGTTCTTCTCCCCACTCTGTCTCTGGTGAATCCTCTCACCGCCCCTACGTCTAGCCTGCGCCCCAGTTCAGTTCTTGTATGCATAATCTTTAAAAAATAGCATAATTTTATATAAAAATGACAGCACACACTTTATCTTAGCTAGTAAATAATAAATTAGTGCGATAAATTAGTTATTATTAAACTTTGTACTGAAAAATCAGTTTTAAAACTATTAATAGTTATTTCTTATTTTTTTCTTAAGTAGATATGGCTAAAACACAAAAGATATACAGTCACTACATTTTTTATTTCTAAACATGTAAATCCTAATCAAAGTTTTGCATCCTTGTGTCTATCACTCTGTATCACAGCCCTGAGAGTCTAAAATATACCCAATTAACACCACCTAAATGAAACTATTTTAATGTAATAATGAAATCATGACTGGAGAAATAATGCCTCTAACATGCTATTCGCGTAGCAACATATACAGTGGGCTCTGGAAAATTATACAAGATTCTCTTATAAATGATATTGCCTTTGTACCTTGAGAGGAGAAGATGGAAGGGAGGGACCATAGTTCAGGCCATCACTAGAAGCACTGCCATGAAGAGATAAAATAGAGGCTTGGGCAGAGTAGATACTGTCATTATCAGGAGAATACTGAGACTCAAATGTAGATTCATCTGCTAAGTCATCATTTGTGTCCACCTAGGAATAAAAAAAAAAAAACTATTAGATGGGAATTCTTTTCATATATATATATATATATATATAACAAAGTCTATACCTGAGAATAAAGAACTGAAATCACTGTTTTTGTTTTTTGTCTTTTTTGTTTATTCTATTTTCTACATGACCTTTTAAAGCACATTAAAAACTGATGTGCAACAAAAGAAAGATGAACTTCTCAACTGCAGCAGAAAGACTACAATGGGAAGTTATTTTATTCCATCAGCAAAACATTAAAGGTAACAATTAACAATTAACAAAGGGTCAGGAACAACTCTAAATCTTAATTAGTTCCATAAAATAAGGGAAATACTTAATTTTCCAGTTGAGTTTTTTTTCATAACAGATACCCAATTCCTAGAATTTTATAATACAATAGTTCATAATTTTTCTTATTCACCAAAATAAACTTATTAAACAAAGGAGCTAAGTAATTATTCTTAATGTTCACTAAATAATGTTATTATGCTTGTTTTTAATAAACTTTAAAACCATTGAAGTTCCATAGGCCCAGATCTTAAGGAAGATCATCAGAAATCAAAGAGAAAATATTTTATATTCATGCTGAAACTATCAAACGAGGGGCCTAATTTATGATGTGGCTAGGTAAAGCTATAATTTATAAAATGGTACTGTAGAGTGAGCTAGAGAATTTAACCATATTATGTATAAATCCTATTACCATATTCTGTGACAGAGCCATAAATAAACATTGTTACGATGAGAATGATTCTCTTCTTGAAATTCATTCACACCTTAGAATGCTGAACTAATTTACTTCCTTTCCTGGTATTACCAGTATTTTCTGCCTTGATGGCAAAATGTGTTCTATTTCTTTCTGAAGTCAACTTACTTATTTATTAGAAGTTAGAAGCATTATAATATTATGTAATGTTTTTGTAAAAACTTGGTCAGAATATAGGTTAGCCATATTTAAGTGATCCTCAAACAACATATTTTAAATACTGTTCAAATTCATGATTGAGTAACTAGAGGTTCAATCCTTTATAACTGTATTACATATAACAAATCTAAATAGTATAGATTTAATATCTATTAAATATTTGCTTTTACATTTAAAAATAATATCTCAAAACAATTTATATAATATAATCATCAATTCACATAGTTATTGTAGGGTCCAGTAAGTAAAATGACCTTTACAAAATTATGTTGCTATTTAAGGAGAAAACCCAAGACACCCCTTACTTTGAAATGATACTGAGCTCATAAAAATAAGTGAGGTTAATTTTGTTTTTTACTGGAATTTGTAAGTATACTCAAGGAACTCATGTAAATTCTAGAGAGAAAATTATTTTAAGTGATACTGCTAGAGACAGTATTTGTGTCCAGCAACATATAAAAAAAAAGATTCTAAACTAGTTTTGAAGTGTTAACATAATGTCCATGGAGAACAGGGCTAAATTTTTTCCTGGTATGCTAAATACTACAATGTGAAATAATTGTATTTATTAAAATATACACAGTATTTTCCAAAGTGTTATTTTAAAGCTGGCAAGTTAAAAACATTAATAAAAAAGAACTGTCTCCCTCAAAATTAGGATTAGCAAAATTTAAGAAATAATTCATACTCTAGTTTAAAAAGAGATATGTACAATTGGTTATAAGACCATAATGAAGAACATCATAGGTTTTAAAACTCTCTCCAGTCACACAGCACTCAAATATGTGTTTCAAAATTATGCATATTGCTTCCCACTGACACTGGACAGTGCTTACATACAAGTAAATCATGAAAAAGCCATAGTGAGAGGAAAGTTGGGGACAGGATGTATGATTTGTTATATTTATATTACATAAATGTCACATAAATATTTCCAACATTTATTTTATACTTTAATTAACAGAGCAATGTCTCCTGTACGATTTTTAAGAGATAGAATCATGTATTTATTTATCAATAGTCACTAAGTAAATTTATTTCAGTGAAGTTTTATATAGATCAAGCAAAAATAAAATTTTTAGTTTTCCACTAAATCAGTCATGTTTACAAATACATATTTATAAAAATAAGGATTTATTACATATTCTAGAGATTTTCATATTCTTAATAACCAAACAAATTAATATATCATACACTTAATAGCTAATGGAAAAACATACCTGTTACCACATTAAAAATAATAAAACAGTTATAACTGAATACTAAAATCAGTTAAATAATACCTAGAGATCCCTAGTAGGAAATTAGAGCAATTAATGCTCCAACAATTTCTCATCTAATATAGAAATTAATGGTACACTTTGACATAATGAACTGCTAACTGAATTTTCTCCATGTATCCAACAAATAGTTTTAACATATATTACAAATTTTATTCCTACTCTCAACTTTGAGAAACACTGGCATTGAAAAAAAAAGGGATGACCTTTCCAAAACATAATGAATAGAGAATACAGTAAGACAGTAGAATATTTTGAAAGGCAAAACTAAGGCACATAAGATTTATGAAAGAAAGCTTGTTAAGTTGTGGCCACTAACCAGAGCCAAGTCAGCCCTGAAGAAGGCTTTGTCAGCCAGTCTATCCTCACAGGAGTGTGGCAGGTAGAAAAAGGACTCCTCCTTAGCAGAAACATAACCTTCTTCTGGTGAAAGCTGCAGGGAGAATGAAGCTCAGTGTTTTTAGGATGATTTCATGAAAAAGAGAAGAAGAAAGAGAATTTAAAAAAAGGGGGAGGGAGAAGGGAAGGAAAGTGAGAGGAAGACAGGAAAAAAAGGAAAGTCCAAAGAGAACATGATTTTAACACAGAATGATGAGCACAGAATACTATATTCATATTCAACACTTATTTTTTAAGATGCAATGAGAATATTTTTCTAATACCAGCATTATCTGTTAAATAAGAATCTTTTTCTACTTTTTTTTTCCTCACGATTTCTACTTGGTCACAATGCTTTATTTAGCTTACCCCTAGAAGTTACTACTTTCTGACTTTTATAAGGCTTAATCTTCAGCAGTTTTAATAGCTATGTGCAAATATGAATTATGAATTTATATTTTTCTGTTTTAGAACTTATAAATGTATTGGCATTTTATTTATGTCTTGCTTCTTTGGAAAACTCAGTATTAAGATCTTGAATTCATCCTCTACAGTTACTCAATTTTCACTGTGTGACTGTGTCATGTTTTATTTATCATTATTCTCCATGTACGTTTGCATTGTTACCAATTTTATGTGAATTTTCTAGATCTTTAAAAGGACTGCACAAGTCAAAACATATTGTGTCTGAAGTTGGCCATTTTAAAATCTATTTAGGTATGAATACCAGAAAGATTAGGTATCATTTTGTGTTTAGAGCTACTATTTGAGCACATTCAGAAGGCATTTCACCATTGTCTAGTGAGTTTGACAGTACAAACTTTGCTTGCTACAGTTATTTTGGAATTTTTCCCTTGCCATTAAAATATGTCTTTTCAATGCATATCACACAGATAAAAGCATGAAAAATTATGAGGTAAACTGAGCTGACTAGATATGTGATTTTCCTTTATATTTTATTCCTTTATATTGATATTTTGTTTTGTTGGATTTTAAGCAGTCACCAGAATGCTTGACCTGATAGACTTGATTTTTAGCTATCGTTAGCTTGTAATTTAAGTTTATGTAGGCAGAAGTCAATCCTGATATATTCTATATTAGTGTCCTGAGTATTTTAGTTTTCTTATTTAAATGGATGATACTTTTTGTAACTGAGTTTGCATTTTAAGTATCTTTAAAAGAAATCATGGAGCACACTAAATAACAGCAATCCACATTGTTAAAGGTTGCTTTTTTTAAATTTTAGATAGTCTGCAGTAGAGTTGAAAATTATTCCAGAAATTAAAGCAGCCATGGGAAAACAGTTTGGAAATTAAATGCTGTTTTAAAACTATAAAAATGCCCCAAATTAAACATATGTCTTTAGCCCTTCTTACTTAAAACACTTAGAGCCAAGTAAAAAATATCTTACATACCCTATTAAATGTCTGAATCTATTTCTGTTGAATTAAATTATAAATTATAGAAGTGCTTTGAAAAATATATAGGCTGTACTTATGATTTGTGAATTTTATGATACCGGTTTGTAATTTATGTTGTTTTTCGAGAGCACCAAGGTTGGGGCAAGCAGGAGGTGAATTTCTAGTGTTTTTCTTGTTATTAAGGTAAAAGTGACATTAAAATTTATTAGTTTCAGATATGCAACATATGATTCAATATTTTCATGTACTGTGAAATGTCTCAACAATAAATCTACATACCATAAATACTTTTTATAGAAGATTATCAAAATCTATCAAAACTATCTTTTTTATCAGTAAGTAATCTGACCATTTTCTTTTTTTTTTTTTTTAAAGATTTATTTATTTATGCATACAAGCACTGGGGTACAGGCCAGAGGTGTGGGGGGGGGTGAGAGGATTCACCACAGAGAACAGGGAGCAGAACAGGCAGATCAATGGAAGTACACTGCTGAGGGGAGCAGCGGGCACAGCAGGAGAGGTCTGCCGCGCCATGTGGGTCCCCACCCCTGCCGGCAGCAGGGATCGAACTCGTGCTGCAGTGGCTGCGATTTGCTTCGTAGTGCATTGCTTAACCCACTGCGCCACCAGGGGAGGCCCCAATCTGACCATTTTCATCAACCAAATATCTCTCTAAATAATCACTCCTTTATACAGAAATCAGGCCATTTTTCTGTGTTAACATGTAAAAGAGTTACACAGAAACCATTTTAAAAGAATCAGTATATCTCTGTTATGCCTTAAGAGAATATTAAAGAACGTAATTTACTTGAAAAAGAAATGTTAGCGAACCCTACAATCAAGTCTCCTAGTTTAACAAGATTTTAAAAAAAAACCTTTACATATACACATCTAAATTGTGATCTGAAGCTATTATATTTACTATATTATAACCTGAATCACACTCATAGAAAATTTAGCATTTTTATTCCCAACTCAAAAAAGATGAACTAAAATATTCAGGTGATTATTTTAATTATATCACCCTGTATCAGCAATACATGCAAAAGCTATATGATAGGGAAAAACATCATTATTTTTCCTCACAAATGAGTTTAATAAGCAAACCTTACTTTTATGTAAAAGTTATTTTTCATATAGTGCAATGCATACTGATTTTGAAATATCAAATAGTCTTATGAAAGACATTTATTTTGGAACTAGTTTAAAATTTTTATTTAAAGTATCTGGGTAAGGTTTCTCCTAAATGGCAGTAAAAAAAAAAGTGGCATTTGCTCTTCTTGGACTATTAGACAGATCAGAACCAAATAGATGGTCAATGTTAATAAAATATCATAAAATTCACAAATCAAAAGTACAATGTATATAGATTCCATAAAACTCTATTTTCATCCCTTCTATATTCCCTTTCTTATTGATCTTTTGTCCTGATTTCTCAATATTGGCTTGATTTCAGGTTAAATTAACATATTCTCCTTCCCTCTGTTTCTTTTTTCATAGAAAATTTTCATTTTACTAATTCTTAAATTTTATTTTCACATAATTTTATAATATTGGGTGTACAACTTCATTCACCATATGTTCAGGGCTTCATTACCCTCCACCCAATTCCACTTCCTTCCCCTATTCCCTCACTCTCCTCACCATTCCCTCAGGTAACCTCTTTATTTTTCAAAGAATGTATAAATTATCCTTGCTGTGCTTTATCAGTTTGTTTTTTCTCATTATTTAAATTTGACAAATAATTTTCACGTTATTAAAGTTGTCTGTGGAATAAAAAATGGACTATGAATAAAATAACAATTAAAAAATTAACAAAGCTTACTATTTCAACAAATTCCTTCACAAAGCTTAAAAATATTTGCTTGATGTTTACACAAATGTGTTTTCTTAAGAGAAATAATAAAATTCTTACAGGTAAAGTATATTTAAAAATATACTTATACATGGAAAAAAAACCAAAACATTGAGAATGTCCCTAATAGTTTATTGCAATTCAGTGATAAGTCCTAAGCTATAATCACCATACTGAAGAAAAATATTGCTATTATGTAGCATAGTTGTTCTTAATGTTATAAGTAATTAATGACACCGAGGATATTCCCTCCAAGAGGACAGTTACAAGCTAATGAACCCACTTTGATAAGTTCAATTTATTCCTCTCTATTAATGAGACAACAAATGTGTTAAAGGCAATAGAATATAGAAACCTAAAGTCACTCTGACAGAGATTCTTTTTCCACTATAATTTAAAAATTCACTGTTTGTTAGTTGTTACTAATTTCTCAAATTTCCTACAATATTTGTGTTAATGTTTATTAAGAAATAACTTGATTCTGTATCCCTGATAACTTTATTATTAAATAAAAAGGTCAAAAATGAACCACACAGCAGCACATAATTTACTCCTGAACTGTTTTTCTTTAATTCTTTAAAAAATGTTATTGAAAATTAAATTTTCACAATTCTAGAGCCAATGGTCTCAAGAAAAGTACACAACCATCATTCAATCATGCAAACAAAGCTAAAAGTAAGTCTACAAGTCTTTTTTTTTTTTTTCAAATATAAAAAGAAATTAGTAAAATCAGAATTCTTACAGGTAAAGGCTTGGCAACTCCTATTCTCACAATCCCTGGTGGTGCACCCTTCAGTGCCTGGACAGCTTCTTCAAGACTGCTATTTTCCAAGTTAACATCATTGACAAACATAAGCCTATCTCCAGGAAGGAGTCTTCCATCCTTTTCAGCAATTCCACTGGGCACTAGTGAACGAATCACAATCACAGTGCTTGCTGGATCAATTGGATCCTAACAGAATGGAAAGGAACAAAGAAGGCAGAGTCTTTATATTGAAAAATGCTTTCACAGGTTGTTCACCCTAAAGTGTAACAGATGAGTAATTTTTCAATGAATTTTTAAAATTCATTATAATTCATTAGGAGTAATGGTTATGGGTAAGTTTTTAGAAAGTTTAGAAGATCATCTTAAACAACAGAACTCTCACTTTTCAGTATTCCTAAGTAGGCCTCTGAGATTGAACACAAATTTTTGAAATTATAACCTTTTAGAGTTATTAAATTTTATAACTATCACCTGAGGTTACAAGTCATAAATTAATTAATAACCCTAGTGTTTGTTAAATAGGACATCACTTACTTCAGTGAGTAAGCTCAAGGTAGGGTCTGTCCTTTTGAAATGGAGAAATAGAGAAAGAGGCAATATGTTTGTGATGCAGTTTTTCCAGTTACACGAGAACCTTAATATTAGAATAAGGCTCCAGAATTAGTCCCTATGAGGAACACAACTCTCTCAAGTCATCAGAGATGGCTTTCTAGTTCAGTATTAATTAATGAGGTTCAACAGCTGCACTCTTTATCATTTCCTCAATTACTAAGCATAGAACACAATGGAGGATATGGATGCAAGCAACACATGACCAATTTGAGCTTATTCATAATTTAGTCAAATGATAGTAATACTAGAATTTATAATGTATCTAGTTACAAGTCTATCATTCACTTCAAAGTAAGTATCTAATATCTTTGTTTTACCATTTAAATAGGAAACATCAATTAAGACCAAAAAAATGAAAATAATTTAGACATAATCCCAAAATGATAAAAAAGCAATGTATTTCTATGATATACATAAAATATATTCCTCATGTTTGTCAAATACCAAGACCTCAAAAATAAGAACTAGTGAATTCAATTTATTTAAAATCAATTAAATTAATTGATCTAAGTACTAAATTATTTAAATTTTATTAACTGATCAAAACCCTTTATTATAATCAATGAAGAATCATGTAAATTACTATTTTGAAAGATTTAACAGAAAGAAGAAAATGTCTTTGATGATGCTAAAATTCTTTCTGCTTTTTCTCTGCTTTCAATAATATACCTTTAACATAGGTCAGCAATTAAATACACTGTTAAAGTAGAACAGATTTACCTGATAATCTAAAATGCTAAACCCAAGTCCTTTGTTCCCTTTTTCCAGCTCAATTTGCTGAATATCAGCCTCCCACATGGCCAAAGGTCCTTGAACTTCCTCCACATCAGGTGCTGCCAGAACAGGATCCTCTGTCTCTGAGGATCCAATGAACTCACCTAGATCTACATGAGGCTAGAAAATAGACCAGACAGCTCTTATTTCAGAGGCTTAAGTTTAGCAGATACACATACAAATATTACAAACAAAAGGGAGATTGCCAGCATCTGTTCAAAACAAACTCTCTCATGTAAGATTAGCAAAAGCTTATTTTAAAATCTTTAGAAATTAAAGGACCAAGTAGAGAAAGTTGTTAAACCAGAAGAAAAACCTAACTTGTATCAAAAATGCTTGTAAAAATGTATGGTTCAACCACCTCCTATAAAAATGTACAATACTTACAGCTCAGTAGCATGATCATGGAGATTTTCATTTTTTTAATCAGTATCTGATATACCACTGAAGGCAGGGAAAAGTGTAAAGCTATTTATAATAATGTATAAAAATAATTCCTATAATAAATAAGAATCATTCAAAAATAATTTTGCTATATGGAAAAATTCCATACTCTATGCAAACAAAGGTGCTAAAATGCAATGGATCTATACACATTGTGAGTTCATTAATAAATTAACATACATGGACAAGATTTGAAATCTATCTCTGCGATTTCTGTGTTGCCTTAAGCAATATTCTTAAGCTCAGTTTCAGTTATACATCTCACATATACATATATATTTAAAACCACGAATTTCCATTAACTTTTTTCAAAGACTTTACTTATTTATGCATACAAGAGCTGGGTACAGGCCAGAAGTGCAGAGTGAGAGGATTCACCAGAGACAGAATAGGGAGCAGAACAGGCAGACTGACTGAAACACACTGCTGAGGGGAGCAATGGGGGAGGCAAAAAAAAATCTGCTGGATCATGTGGGTCCCCTCCATGGCTGGGGATTGAACTCACAGTACAATGGCTGCAGCAGCCCCAAAGTGCAGTGTTTGCTCCCTTGCATCACCAGGGAGGCCCTATCCCATATATTTTGAGATTAAAGGAAGTACATTTATATAGGCTTTAGCACAGAAACGGAGGTTCAAAATGTTAGCTTCTTTCAGCAAAAATAAAGTAAACCTAGTTAAATTCATCTTGTTCACCTGTGCCAACATATCAAATTTAGGAATGACATGCTATTGATGATACAATTTATTTCTGCATATTGCTTTTGCTTTTAAATTACTGAACAGCCTAAGATCATGGATACTTATCTGTCCACCTGTTTTATTTTAAAATGCCACTAAAGCTGTATGAAAATGAGTATGAATATGTTGGTGCTAGACTTTGATTTCTACATAATTTGGAATTACTGTTCTCATTCTATCCTATTTCAATCATCCAAGTGAATATTAAACTGCACACTGTAGTCCTCAGAGTTTTCTAAATTCACTATACATATTCTCTCATATCACCTCTCATACCTTAAATGAGATGAGACTAGACTTCAAATCTTAAATTTATCTATTCTCAGGCCTCAGAAAATTTCATGAATTCTATTTCTTAACATTTTTTTGTGAACAGAAAAGAATAAGGGAACAGGAAAATGGGTATCTGAGTTTCTGGATATCACCATATAGTATCAGACACACAGCATTTTAAGTTCAAATTTTTGACATTTTAGAAATATGACTAGTATGCAAATAAGACCTACGCACATAGAATAAGTGTGTCTGTTTGTATTATAGCCATTCATTGAGCAGTTAAGCTGGGTAAGTTATATAAAAGCATCTCTTACCACATATGTAATATATATACACTCAACATTTACATACTAATCTTTTCTGTAAAGTACTGTATCTACTACCATTATGTACCTTGACATACAGAGTAATTCTGCATGTCTAACATTTTGGCTAACATTTTATAGAGGATAAAACTGAAATTCCACAGTATAAGGTAACCTTCCCAATGTCACAGAATTTCAGGTCCAGCCTAATTCAAACCCAAGTCTGGGCCTCCCCTGGTGGCGCAGTGGGTTAAGCAACGCACTACGAAGCAAATCGCAGCCACTGCAGCACGAGTTCGATCCCTGCTGCCGGCCAGG
>JAGFMF010011478.1:860860-916448 GCA_019455555.1 Galemys pyrenaicus
AACTTAAAAAAAAAAAAAAAAAAGAAAAGTTGAAAGCAGTCCTACTAAGATAGACAGGGATACAACAAAGGGATATTCACTACCACCAATATTATTTAAGGTAGTACTGGAAGTCCTAGACCAAGCAATTAAGCAAAAGACAAAAAGAAATCCAAATTGGAAAAGGACTGAGAGTGAAAGGGGAAGTCCAATATCAATATTTGCTGGCCTCCCTTCTGGCCTAGGGGCTGTCTCAGCACGACCACCACTGCAACCTGAGTTTGATCCCTAGCCAAGGAGGTGACCCACATGGCACAGCAGACCTCTCCTGATTTGTTCGCTGCTCCCCTCAGCAGTGTATTTCAGTAGATCTGCCTCTTCTGCTCCCTACTCTGCTCTGTCTCTGGTGAATCCTTTCACCCACTGCACCCATGGCCTATGCTCCCATTCTTATAGACAAAAATAACTACAAATAAATCTTTTAAAAATATCACTATTTGCAGGGAACATGTTAATAGAGAAACCAAAAGACTACAAAAAACTTGTGAAATAATGAAGAGTGGCAGGACACAAAATCAATAAACAAAAATCAGTGGCATTTTTATATGCAAACAATGTATCAAAAGAAAGGGAAATAAGGAATACAATCTCATTTATAATCACACCAAAAAGAATGAAATATATGGATGTAAACTTAATGGAGGCAAAGGACCTGTATATTAAAAACTATGAAACTCTGTTAAAAGAAATAATGAAAGAAAGGAATGGAAGATAGCCATATCCATAGATTTGAAGAATTACCATCACTAAAACTGCCATATTACCCAAAGCAACTTACTAATTCCATGTAACAACTATCAAAATATTAATCACTCCTTTTAAAGAAACAGAACAATTACCAAATATATATAGAAACACAAAAGTCCTTATATAACCCAACAATAAAGAAACAACTATTAAAAAAATTGGCAAAGGGTCTTTATTTTTAGGCAGATATTCAGGTGGTCTATAGAGATGTGAAAAAATTGTTTAACATCACTTACTAGAAGATAAATGAAATTAAAACCACATTGAGATATCATTTTCCCCTGTGAGTACTGCCCAAATAAAAAAGAATGGAATCAATAAATGTCGGCAAGGTTGAGTACAAAAGGAACTCTTATCCACTGTTGGTGGGAATGCAAGTTGGTGCAGCCACTGTGGAAAAAATTACGGAGATTTCTTCAGAAAATAAAAATAGCAATTCTGTATGATCAAGCAATACTTTCATTAAATATTCATGCAAAAAATATGAAAATTCTAATACAAAAATGATTTATCTACGCTCACACACATAGCAGGACAATTCACAATTGCTGTATCATAGAACCAACTACTTGCCCTTCAACAGATGAGTGGCTAAAGAAACTTGGGAATGTATACTCAATGTAGTACTATATAGCCATGAAAAAGATGAAATACTGGCATTTGGAACACAATGGCTGGACCTCGAGGAGATTAAGCAAAATAAGTCAAAAAGTGAATGACACATAACAGATGATTTCACTCAGCTGTGGAATATAAATAAATAATATATACACAAGCAAAATATAGTAGGAATAAATCTTGAACTCAGTAAAAAAAAATATAATGGTTACCAGAGGGAATGGGCAGAGGAAAAGGTGGTAGGAAAGGGAAGCAGATAGGATATGTGTACAGGTGATTTCATGGAGGGTAAGTGGAAATGTGCACATTTAAATGCATCTCAAAAAAGAAATGTAAGATATCACAGAAGTTCTTCAATGGTTGGGGGGGCAGGTAGGAGGGAGAACTTCAAGGAATTAGGTTTACATCAATGTATACATATATAAAAATTCTGATTTGTATGGATTTTTATTTGTAGCTCTCACTCAAGTACCCTTTGGAGGGAAAAGTGAATATGACAACTTACTTATTCATCCTATTAAGCCTTCTGTAGCCTTTCCAGAGTTTTATTTAAGGGGTTTAGGGAGGCATAGCTCCTTACTTCCAAAAGTTCATCTCCGCTGAAAAGCTTCCCGCTGTGTCCAACGGGACCTTCTGGTAGAACAGATCGGATGAAATGATGACCCACTGTTGCTTCCAGACTTATCCCCAACCCACTGTTTTCACTGAACTTGCTTACATGGGCCACCTGAAAGGAGCAACATTATCATAATGCTAATATTTTCCATTTAGCACTTTTATCATGTATACATTTACAGAAAATGTTCAATTTCATCACAAAATATTAAAAAATCTTATTGTAAGGATTCAAAGTTTAGGGGCTTTACCTTTAAAGGGATATTAATGTTTCAGTTTCATGAACTAACATAAACTAAATGGATGCAGTCAGCTACAAGCACCCAAGATACTTTGCAGTTCCCATAGATGTTTCTAACAAATGGAGGATAGTCAAAACTATTACAGATAAATACAGGTGCCTAATTTCAAACAACACTACAGAAAGGACCCATACTTAACACTTACTACTAAATCTGAGAGATATCTAGTTATCTCTTTTGCTTCTCATGAACAGAGCCAGTTTTCATTCTTATTTCCCAAATTAGGAAAATAAGGTTTAAAGAAGTTACTTTAACCAGTCACACAACTAGATAGAGTTTTGAACCTAAGCAGTCTGAACTTTCTTCAACCTGAATTTTTCTATACCTGAATCTGCACATTAAGGTCTTCAAAATAAAAAAGCTCTACACAAGGATTCTTTATGATTGTCATCTATATTACTGAATGAACTTTCTAATCTCAAATACAGTCACAGGGCCTCCTGGTGGCGCAAGGGGTTGAGCGCACACTCTAAGGCTTCCACAGCCCCTGTAGCATGAGTTCAATCCCCGGCCAGGAAGGGGACCCACATGGCACGGCAGACCTCTCCTGCCTTGCATATAGCTGCCCCCCCTCAGTGTATTTTGGCAGATCTGCCTATTCTGCTCCCCACTCTGTCTCTGGTGAATCCTCTCACCACCACCCCCACCCTGCGCCGCTGGCCTATATCCTAGCTCTTATATGCATAAATAAGTAAAATATTAAAAAAAATACAACCACAAATTGGAAAGTTAAGGTGGTAAGCTAACCTACCACTATTTCATAATTAATTCCCATGATCCTTTGCCACTTTGTCAGCAGAGCAGACTCCTGTTGTACATCTTCTACCTCTTCTAACTCAGCTGATAGCAATTGATACCCTGAAAAAACATTAACAAAATTAAGTTAGTGACAAAATACAAAAGTGTCCATATCATAAACTTTCTATACCAAGAACACTGTAATCAGAACTTGTCTATCACAGAAGCCATGCTCTTCATCCAATATATGAGTTACTCATTTCTCTACAAAGTCTAATAATTCAATTTAGCACACTATTATTTGCATGTTCCAGCACTGTTCTAAAAGATCTTTTAAATTTTAACTATATTTCTATTAAAACATCTGATATCATCTAACTTTTTTAAAATCAGTGAGAATTCTGAGTCACTACAAGATTCATTTGTTTTTTTGCTTATATAAAAAAAAAATCACACAACCTTCTATGATATTTTATCACTTTTATTATCATTTGGTTCTGTGAAGTAAAAAAAGACAGCACTATACCTAAGCGAAACAAACAGAATTAACAACATATGCAAATCATGTATAATAAGAAAATATAAAAAAAAAGAAAAAACTGTGAGTATACATTAGATAAAACACCAAATTACAAAGCCACTAATTGGAAAATGGGACATGAGGAGTTAGAAAATAAAATCACTAATCATTTACATAAACAATAATGGTTTTTATAAGTTTACCTAATAGAATGAGAACAATAAACTATACTGGAGAACTACTGGTGCTTTAGCAGTGGTGCTTCTGAAGAAGTGTGATTCTATACCTCTGAATCATATACAAAGTTGTAAACTGATACTACGACCATTAAAAAAAAAAGGCCTCACTAAAATAAAACCTGGTTAAGAATTTTTCTATACAATTAACTGTTCATTTATTTATTTTCATTGACATTACACTGTCTTACATGGCTGCATGTCATTCACAGATTTAGAATCACACACACCTAGTCAGATGTATGTTACCATACAACACACACTGCAAAGGCAACCACAGTCCTGAATAATATTTTAAATCAAATTCAAAGATTTCCACATTTTCCTCATAGCTCAGATCACAATCTTTTTTTTTTTTAAATCTCTTTAACTCTTCAAATTAATTTTAATACCCCTTTTGGTATTCAAATTCAAATTTAAAGAGTATTCTAAATTCAGGTTTTTCACTAGCTGTCTCTTCCTTAGTAGTAATTAATGAGCTTTCATTCCAGACCTACTTGGCAAATTTTGTTATGCCTTAAATAAATTTTTTCTGTCCCACAAGAAACTGGAAACAAAAATAAAAACACAATTTATTTTATTTTATTTTGGAGACTAGTCCCCAAAATAAGTGTTTTCCTCTTCAAAAGTAAACTCAGAAGGATAACCATGAACAAAAATCGTAAGAGATCTTTGAACCTAATGAGGAGACCAGTTCAGAGTCCTCTTCCTCCACAACCTCTTTTTTTGATTTCGTTATGTTTATGCAGCTAGGCAGTGACTCAAGTAATATGGAATTTTAAATGGGGAAAGTGAGGGAATCTGTAGGTTGTTGATGAAGTTAATCTGAGATCTGTATTCCTCCAACCAACCCAGTCACATAAACCTCCATCTCCTTTCTCAGTTCTTCTGAGACTAGATTTCAGCAATATTTTAACAATCAAAATGTTCAGTTTTCTGATCAAAACTGGTTCACACTTACATAACAAGTCAGATTTCTGTGGAAGAGGCAATGACCTCTTCTTATTCCCTGTTTGAGGACCAGCTTTACCTTAGATTCACTAAAATCACTTGAAATTTTTCCTTCAGTTAAATTTATTTTAAAAAGATTTTAAGACTTCTGAATCTAAGTCTAGAACCTCTCCCACCCATACTCCCACACACATATGCACATTTACCAAAGTCAAATGTTTCTGAGCCTTTAAGATGTCCTATACTCATCCCCATAGACTCTCAAGTTTCATGATTTGAAACATTTTCCCACTACACTAGGTATTCACTTTAACCTAAATAATTTCTTCACCGATTATTGTAAAAATGGCAAGATGTTATTAACCCATATGAATTTTACACATCTCACTTCAGGGCTATCACTACAAACACCAATAATCCTTTAAAATAATAAAAGAGGGCCTCCCTGGTGGCGCAGCGGATTAAGTAACGCACTATGAAGCAAACCGCAGCCACTGCAGCATGAGTTCGATCCCTGCTGCCAGCCAGGGAGGGGACCCACATGGCACAGCAGACCTCTCCTGCAGTGCCCGCTGCTCCCCTCAGCAGTGTGTTTCAGTCGGTCTGCCTGTTCTGCTCCCCGCTCTGTCTCTGGTGAATCCTCTCACCTCCCATGACTCTGGCCTGTGCCCCAGCTCTTGTATGCATAAATATAAATAAATCTTTAAAAATAAATAAATAAATAGAATAATAAAAGAAAATCAAAATTTTCAGCAAAAAAATAGAATTAATGATATTTTTTGAGAATTACAAAGCTTTAATGATAGCACCTAGTAAAGAGTAGAATTTGCATTAAGGGAAGTCAATCTTGGACTGTGGTGTTCAGTGGATTTAAATTACCAAAGTACCTCCAAAGTAATCTGACAGGTAAGGGATGCACACAACCTAAAGACTGTAGTAACTGGCTTGATTACATGTTAAAACGATACTGTTGTAAAAAAAAAATATTAAATATTTATTTATGTATGTATACAAGAGCTGGAGTATAGGTCAGAGGTGTGGAGGGTAAGAGGATTCACCAGAGACAGAGCAGGGAACAGAACAGGTAGATCGATGGATATACACTGCTGAGGGGAGCAGCAGATGAGGCAGGAGAGGTCTGCCTTGCCATGTGGGTCACCTCCCCAGCCGGAGGCAGGGATTGAACTCTTGATGCAGTGGCTGCGGTCTGTTTCAGAGTGCGTTGCTTAACCCATTATGCCACCAGAGGCCCCTGTTGTAAAATTTTTAAACAGCTTGGAATATATAGGTTTGTAATAATGAAAGAAATCTTAGGGGGGTTAATAATTTATCTGGACAATTTCTTTCCAAACCAACATCCTAACACTAAAAATTACAACTTTTGAAATGTTTAGAAATCTGACAGCTCATTCCTAAGAGTTTAAGCTTTTATTCTCCACTGTTTATTTTTAAATGCTTTACAATTTTATTACTGCCTGCTCAATAAGGTAGACACATGACTGCACAGAAATAAAGGCATCTAATTAAAACAATTTATTTTTTTAACTCATAAAGTATTCTAATTTCATATGTATATTTAATACACATAAAAAGACTGTCTCAGGATAATATGCCAGGTAAAATGAACTAATTTAATATACTAGATTAATAATACTTAAAAGGGGTTAAAAGCATTTTTTAAAAATTCTTTAAGTAATTTGTTATATTCACAGAAACAAAATTTGAAAAGTCCTTTCTTTAAAATATTAAAAAAAAAAAAAAAACTAGATAAACTAGATCCAGGTGTTTACCTTCTTCTTCAACTGGTAATATGCTGGTGTTTCTCCTCAAAGATAAAGAATCATCATCTTTTTCATGATTTTCTTAAAGATAAGAATAGCTCATAGTTATATCTTTAATATAATCAAACACTTGAATTTTTCCAGCCCCACTGCATATATATAAACCTTTACTTGAAAGTTTGTATTTTGTAGGTAAAATTTTCAATAACCATATGCACTTACGTTTTATTAGTGGAAGGTATAAATACCTCCTTTGATTGCCTCCTATATCCTAGAACTGAATTAATTAGCACATGTCATAAATTACAGAATGATCAGTTTGAGAAATGAAGCGGTATGTTTATGCCAACAGCCTTTTACCTCTACACCCTTACGTCAATGAGCTACATGGGAAAGTCAGTAATTTTCAGACATACTCATATACAAACAGCTTATGAATAACTTTCCAAATGTTGAATTAAAGTTGATTCCTTCAAGGAAAGGTTGGGTATTCAGAGACATCACAGGATTCACATAAATAAACTAGTGTTCCCACTTCTGAAAGAGGAAACATTGTGGTGAAATACAAAAACAGGACTGAGACAGAAAGGTAATGACTGTGCATGTCTCCAACTGAGAAATGGTGACTGACTAGGATAGGAAGAAATATAATTTAGTCAGATGTTTGTTTCTATAATTAATGGACACACTGTTAGTTCCAGTTATTCCCAACTTCATTAATTTCCATTTCCTTGATCCATAATGAACAATTTAAGGGCAGAAACCATTTTGTAAGCAAATTATTTGAGAAGCAGAAAAAAATCCATAATGACATGAATGTCTTACTAACTAGATTAACCTGGCATTACCTTTGCTTATGCTGGCTTCAACAGAAGACAAAATCACATCTTTTGTGATTTCCTCCCTTGATGGGTGTTCAGCGTCTTGCTTCATTCCTCTCCTCATCAGGGTCAGGTGCACAGTTTGTCCTGTGTGTTTTAATACCTCTACTGCCTGTTGATTGGTAAAACCCTGAAGGTTGGTGCCATCTACCTGTGACAGAATGACATATTTTTATAAAAATAGGTATTTGTATTACTAATTCAACAAATAAGTGTTTATTGCTTGTTAGTACGAAAAGAATGGAGAATAATTACTCATCTAGTTGGGGAATGAGCACTGCTGATACCCTAATACCTGTTTAGGGATTAATTTATTTTCACTAGAATAACTCAGGAGGGGTTTGTTTAATACAGATTATGGGATCCCATTTATATAAATTATGAGTCAACAGTTTATGCTAAGATCCAGGCTCCTATACCTTTTAAAATAACCTTATATTTCCCAGGTGATCCTGATGTACATACAAATGCACAGTACAAAGTTATAGAGATAGTGATGAAAGTCATCATTAAAAGGGAGTTGACATATCACAAAGTCATATTTATACTGGCTTTAAAATGGGAAGACAACAAAACTGTCTTCCTTTATGTTTGTCTCTTCAAAAACTGTGATTTTCTCCTTTTCCAGCTCAGAAATGATACTATATTTGAAAATGCTACTGTGATTATTCCAAATTATATCATCATATCTCCCCAGCATTGCTTCCATTGAACATCCTTCAAGATAATACTCTAAATTTTCAACATAGCTTAGAAGGGCATGTATCAACTGTCCCTACTTTCCATTACCAACCATTCTGCATAATGCTCCCTATTACTCTTATCCTCCAATCCCAGGGAGCTCATTCAAATTCCTCTATCCTGCAGTGCTTCCCTCAGTCATGGGGCCCCCTGAAAGTTCTGTCCCTCAATCTAGTTTCTTGACTAGCCTTCTCCAGTAAATGCTACTTTCATTTGTTCATGTAGAAGACACTTATAACTGCTTTAGAGTGTACTCCAATAGTTAGTTCCACAGTTAAGTTATGCTGATGTTCTGACTACACTAAAAAAAATCTTCATTTATCCATTTTACTTTATAACATTTATCAGGATTTAAAATGAACATTTCCTGTCATTTTGTGGCTTATGACTGCATGCCCAAACAGGAATGGACTCTCATTTTTGTTTACAATCATGTCACCAAAACACAGAGCCTTCTGGTCTGCTCAGTTAGATATGTACCCAAAATGGAAATACTGAGCCACTGACTAATACATCAAAGATTTATTTGTAAAGAAAATTACTTGGGGGGGGAGGTAATTAAATGTATAACTAGAGGTTTTTAATTCATATACTAAAAAAGAAAATTTTGGAAAAATAGAATAATGGATTTCATTTAAAATGTAATAAAATTAAAATAACTGATATTCTTTTTGATTCGTGAAATGATTATAGCAATGGCTATGCTTGTTATTACAATTTTTATATTATAACTGATTGGTTCACAAGATGAAATGCCCTTACTGTAGACATTTCTGAAGAATGTAAAATTTCTAATTATACACATTTTTAAATCTCATTTGTTTTAATATATACATATATCTGTTTACATATAAACAAAATATAAATACAATTTATAATATATAAAACCATCTATATTATATCTGAACATGTGAAAAGGAAGAAAAAGAATGCAAAAAGGAATAGTTAATTTTTATTTTAATAATGGGCACATTCAATCAAAAATCTAGAGACTCTGATCTAAATGATAAGTTTATACTTTGCAAGTTCCCTAAGTTTTATATAATACTTTGTCTTGTATAATACTTGTTAACAGGAACATGGAAACTTTAATATAGATATCTAAACCTGTCCTCTTTTCCTCTTACCTTCAGGCTGTTTATTTTCTTTGGCTAAAGTAACAAAAATCTAGTAACAGTGAAAAACACTGTAAAAGAACTGAAAACTAAAGAATAAAATGTTCTTAAACAAAATAACTAGAAGAAAATTCTATGACCACACTATAACCAGGTTGAAAGCAGCTCAGTCGAATCTATGTCAGGGAATAACTTGTGTGGCTGGAGGAAGAAACCAGTAAAAATCCAACAACGGCCTCTCATTTAAAGAAGGCAGTTGAGTGCTAAATGTAAATCCTAATCAGTGATTCAAGAAATACAACACATGCCAGGGGTCCACCAAATTAGCAACATACAGCAGCAGAAAATTACTTACATGTAATGGAAATACACTATGTAAATACAGGCACACACAAAACTCACACAACTCCTATACCACTACAAACACAGGAAACATTCTCTCAGTCCACATTCTAGTTGAAGGTGTATGTACAAAAGTATCAGCACAGACACTTTCCAAATGAAACTGTTAGTGCAATGACTAGGAAAATAGGTATTATTTTGGAAATTACTTTCAATAGAATTCAGATTTCATTGTATTTATCGAAATAGAGATCATGTAATAGTTAACAAGAAGAAACAAAAATCTATCAAAAGAGAAAAAACTATTACAATGAAGACAGTTAATTGGACTTTAAACACTGTAAGAACAGGAAATGGCAGATAAGATCATATAATCTTTCCGTTTCAAAGGAGAAAAATAAACAGACAATATGATCTGAGAAATATGACTGAGTGCATACAGGCTGACCAACGAAATCAAACAGTTGTGAAATGAATTATAAGGAGAGAATAAAAGAAGAAAAAAGTAAACAGAGAAAGATTAGAAGGTATGGACGTTTTCCTCAGCCAACAGATCAGAATGGTACATGAAAAACAGTGAAGAAAAAAAAGAAACAGCACCTGGATATACACTGGTAATATTCTTCAAAGATCAGAAGAAAAAAAAAAAAAAACTTCCACCAGTATCTAAGCAACAGACTGAACAGGTTATCCAGAGAACTTGTGATAAAGAGATTATGAAAACCAAGATTTTTATATATAGTGGAACGTGTGAAAATGAAAATTATGGTTGAGATGCGATGGTTTTATATATATATATATATTTACCCGAAGTGATTTGAGCGGGGCTACCATGCAGAAATTTAAGTTAAGTGGCTAAGAACTATAATTCATACACATATGGGGCATAAAAGGGCTGGGTTAAAGGAAAAAAAAAGAAAGCTCTCTTTGAAGAGGGTTGTGTCACTTCCAGGAAGGGAAGATACAGAGGACTGTGTCTAACTCCATCAGTAGAGGACAGGAGAAACTGTTTAGTTACTTTGACAGTGGAGGAGAAAACTGCTGTCATGTTGGGAACTGCTCAACAAACTGATCTAGGACAAAAAACAGAGGGAAGTACCAAAGAAAAACTGGCTCAAGGCATTTTTAAACCTCCCCAAGAACACCCCAAGGGATAATAAGACCCCCAAAAAGAGGATCTATAGAACACAGAGAAACTGGGGGGGTGGAGGTAGGTAGATAAGAAGTGTCAGTCAGATAAAAAAAAAAAAAAAACACACCATTTGTCAGGTAAAGTCAAGTATTAAGTCAAGTATCTCCACTGGGATATTCCAGGAACAAAGAAGGAACTCTTAGAGACAATTTTAAAGGTTCACCAGTCTCTCCCAGCACAGAGTCATCTTACAGCAAGGATTAAATTTCTCACTGTCCTTACCACCCTTCCTTCTTATCTTTCAAACCGGTAGGTTCAAAAATTACAATAAGAAAGTGGGAGAGGAAAAGACAAACTAGAAGGGGAAAGTCAGATTGGTACCACATGCTATCCCTTGAGTCAGTCATCAGTTAATAGAAGACTTCTGCTTGGTTGAGATACAGTTTGAAATCAAATTATTATTTAGGAGGCAATTTTTTACTTACTCCATTGGATCAGTGTTTGATGATTCTGACTGACCATAAGGCACTTTACTGCCTGAAAACAGGTAAGTCATAGGACTTGCCTAAGATTTTTTTTTTCAGGGAAAAGGACACATTCTTTGCTCTTAAATATTAAAAAGGGTGGATAATGATAAAATTTTTAAAAGTTGTTTAAAATTGTCCTCTCAAGTCTTCCTTATGCAATTTGTGTTATTTCTCAGCCAAGCTATCAGAGCATACAAAAACAACAAAAGAGACTGTCAGACACAAAAGCTTCAGAAAACTGAAGTTCTCTTCCTGTAAATTATGCTGAAAATATAGCGGATGGAAACTTAGACTTGAAGTTGGAAGAAAATTGAAGCACATAAAATCCAGTGCTAAGTAACCTTTAAATTTTTAATTTTTTAAAAAAATTCTCAATTTTAATTTTTCAAAACAGTAAAAATACACTTTAAATAATAGTTATGGCAATAAAATTAAAATCAAATGTTTCAAGTCCTTAAATTCATAGTCCTTAAATGACATATAAGGTGGTATTAAATGCAATTTTTTATAACAGTAAACAACTGTAGACAATATAGCTGTCCATAAATAAGAGCTTCTAAATGTACTACAACAGATCTGTTTGCTTTATGATCACACCTTCCAGGTATATCTTTTAGCAAAATAAAAAGTTACAGGTAAATATATAATATGATCCTATTTAAATAGTGTGTCATGGAAATTTTCTGAAATTTTAAGCTATAAACTATTAGCATGGGTTTCTATGACAAGGGTATTTTTAACCATACTAAAATTTTATATTCTGTAAATCTCAAAGACAAAGAAAATAACCTAAAATAAATGTTATTTACTTGCAGTGTAATAAAGAAAAAACTCACAAAATCCTCAACTTTGAGGTTTCATAATAATTATTAAAATATACAAAAATTTAGGCTATAAGATTTTTTCCCTTGCAATGATTTTAATAGAGTTTTTGCAATAGAATTTAATTGTTTATATGTTTAAAAATGCAATTTCATTAAGAAAAATCTAATGGGTAGGATTTTGTCTACGGAATAGAAAGCAATTTTAATATATTAATAAAAAACATTTTTCCTTTATTTGAAAATTTGATGACCTGAATTTAAAAACGTATTCATTAACCAAATGTCAAGATAGTATTAAAATAGAAAGGAACTGCTTTAATAATCTTGTTTCTAAACCTAGATTTTGTTTCAAATTTCTCAGATCATCATCTGTAATGTGAGAAAAATGATACCTAATTTTCCCAAAAGTATAGTGCATGGCACTCTGTACTGGGAAGACAGCTATTATTATTATTATTAATGAAGTATTATTAATAAAATAATATTATTAATAGAGAAATGATTAACAAACATAAAAGAATTGTAAGCCTTCATGGAAGCAGTTTCTGTTTAGAGATAATCACACTCAAACTTATTTTGAGCAAAAGTCACCAAAGCCTAAACAAGGGCCATGATCACCTCTGGTCCCTCATTATCATAGGAAGTTAAGACAGTTTCAGATTCAAAATAATATGGACAATGGTAGCAAACTGTGCTATCTCAAGAAGAGATTTAATATTCTTATAAAGCACAGTGCAGATACCACAATTGGTAAGGACAAAAACTGAGAAAAAATACTAGTTCAAACATCTTTCAAACCCCAGCATATTGAACACTTAATCTAACTAGCCAAGTATACTTCATATACAGCCTATACATTCAACGAGAGAACCTGAGTTTTTAACAAAGTCATGGAATATCAAAGACAACATCAACACCTTTTCTTTACCAATGTAATAATTTCTATCAATCATAATTCTATAAGGCTTTTAACAATGATCTCTGCAGACTAATCTCAAGAAGATGAGTATATGATTTTATCTAATGACAAAGTTGGCAAGCTATGAAAAAAATGGAGTGGCTTGTGAAATAGCTTATATAAAATACTAATATATAAAGTAAGAAATGAAATCACTGAATTCTATTCTCTGCTCCTATGATATCTATAGTAAAACAACAGGGGCACAGAGGACACAACCTGTAAAAGAGGAATCATATAACAAGAGTTGTAATGTCATAAAATAATACTTCTCTAAATAGAAATAATTTTTTAATCTTCTCACCATCTCAACAACCACAGAATGAATAAAACAAAACAAAACCAAAAACCAGTATAGCTCCAAATAGCTACTACCAAACAAAATCTGAACAAAGACTACAGCTTGTGAAAATGTAATCAGAGGGAAGAACTTTACTGCCAATATCTCCAGAGTCCATGAGATGGTAGTATTATGCAAAAAAATTAACATTTGACCAAAAGTACTACATACTTAGAGAGCTTAGAGGATTCTAACTTAGATGTAAGAGAAGGAAGCTAAAAACAACACAACAATCAAAAACACATTAAAAATCAACACTGATGTCAGTGAAGACAAGTGATGTATTGAAAACAAGAAAACACTTCAGAAAGTGTTCTTTTTACCTTTGAGTCCAATCTGCTTTGTCACTGACCTTGCCTAAGAAGTATATGTGAAGATCCACTCATACAAGAAAAAGACTGATAAATTCTCAGGAAGCTATAGTGAAACACTTTCAAACATGTATCCGCTTACTTAACTGAACAACATTTATGTGCCAAATATTATATTAGGTCTTTTTAATAAATCATTTGTAAATTACTCGTTCGGTTTCCTAAAAATCATATAACAAATTTATCATATCCTAATTTTGTTGGTGAAAAAACTGAATCAAGAAAACTCGCTGAATGGTTAAATGGAATTACCTATCATATGAGTCAGGAATTCCACTCCTAAGTATATACCCAAGAGAAATCAAAACATGTATCTACATCAAAACTGGTATATGATCTCTGTGTCATTACCCAGAAGAACCAGAGGTGAAAACAGTCCAAATTCCATCTACTAATAAATGGATAAATTAATGTGATATATCATTCAGTGATAAAAATAAAGAACTTTTGCATACTGTAACATGGAACAATCTTGCAAACATGCTAAGCAAAGCAAGCTAATCACAAAGAACTATATATCATGTGATTAGTAAAATATCTAGAATAGCAAAACCTAGAGACAGAAAATAGATTGGTTAGGTAGGGCTGGAAGTATGGAGGAATTAGGGACTGCTTTCTATATAAGGCAGTGAAAATGTTCTAAAATTGATTTGGTATATGCGGATTGCATGATATGTAAATTTTATCTCATGCTGATTTTTAGGAAAAATTAAATATTAAAATATATAGTGGGGGAAGCTAAATTTTCAAATTTTAATTCAGTGTCTGATAGGAATTTATAATACACTGATTCACTCTCTCCTCCCCTTCTCCCACCACCCCTAAAAAAAAAAAAAAAGCATCAAGTAGTTAATTTTCATTGTATGGTAGACATTTAGTGGGTAAAAGCAATTTCCAGCATGGAGCAAGGACAACTTGATCTTTAAAATACATATCAAAAGATGAACAAACATAGCTAGGAGTATTCCAGAACTAAGCCCTAAGCCTAAGAAGAGAGTGTTGAAATGTAAAATTAAATGACAGAGATAATGGATACCTCTGCTATTTATTAAATTGTGTAGAAAACAACTACAATTTACCATCTCTATCATTTTTAAGGGTACAGGTCAGTAGTGTTAAGCATATTAACACTATTGTGCAAACAATCTCCAGAAGTTTTCATCTCACAAAACTAAAACTCTATACCACTTAACAACACCTTGCCATTACTTTCCCACCAGCCTCTCCAAATAGCCATTCCCCTTTCTTTTATGTGACTTTGACTACTTTAGATGTCTCATGAATAATGTTGTTATAAACCACAAGGATTTCTCTAACGTTCTATCTTCTTAAGATCCCAAGAGAACAACAGAGATTTAAACATAAACAGACATTTAGATAAATGAGCATTCCTCAAGATATCTTCCAAAGAACATTAGTATATAATTTGGGGAAAGAAAAATATCCCACTACAAAAGTTTACGAAACACTTATGTCAAAGAGTTTAACAAGTTTTTTTATTGAAAGTCTTCTCAGTCCCCAATTGTTTGATGTTCTCTATGAGCCCCTAAGAGACCATACTGTAGTCAGTCTTTTGTGAACTTACTTTTTCAGGAAGCTCTTGGATTCGTGTTCTAAGGAGTAGTTAGGAAGCCCAGTTTCCACTGGACACTGAACTAAAAAGTTGTATTTTTTTGTACACAGCCTTTAAGAGACCTATGCTAGAAACACAGTGATGTTACCACAGTAACAATGATGAGCTTGATCTAACTAAAAGGGGATATGTCTATATCTTTTATTCTAATATATTCTTAGAGCTAAAAGGAGTCCAGGTCATTGAGACAATTACAGAGTCATTACACTGTTATTTTTAAAAATGTGTAAATCTTAAATTCAGACTCAAGAAAACTAAAGGTTACAACATCTGCCTTTACCTTCCATATGTCTGCAAAGAATGTCCTGGTATGGCAGAAAGACATTAAAACCAGAAATCCAATAAATCAGAAATTATTGAAGAAAAAAGTCCCACCTTTAGAATGAATAAAGCTTGCATCCAGTGCTTTACTTCAACAAACTAATGAAATGGGTTACTGCAGCCTCAGGTCACCAGAGCAAGCTTAAATTAGTTCAGAGCGACACATAATTCTCAAAGTAAATGAACTGGAGAATGTAATTCTCAACCATTATCAAAGCTGTTATTAAATGTGTTACTTACTGCTATAATTTGGTCTCCAATTTGGATTCTTCCATCATGCTCAACAGCACTGCTCTTTGTAATGCTCTTTACAAAGATTCCTGAAGGTTCTAAGATTAGAATAAGTTATTTCTTAATATTTAAAAAGAACACTAGAAGAATAGCTAAACTCTCCTCTCCAAATATAATGTACTAATTTTGAATAAATACAAATCAAAAGTCACATAAACAAAACCATTATTAGCAACTGGACTAGAAAATAGGACAATGGTCTGAGTTGTCATAAATATAATCCCCAAGTCAACTACATTAGATTATTCCTAGGGAAGCTTTCATCAGTTTATTCAACAATCTGAAGTACATAATGTTAGCTAAATATCTTTGTGTTAGAGGTAATTCCAAGTTGAAAATATATTAATGTTTAAAGCTACCTAATTTTTTATCTCCAATGTAACCAGCAATAGTAATTCCTAATCCTTGGATATTTTTAGTGAGTTCAACGTCAAATGTCTCACTTTCTTCACTTTTCTGAGTAGAAGCATCAACCTAAAATAAAATAAATAAATAAATATACAGAGAAATAGACATGTAAACAAACAAGATGAATTCTGAAGGCCAAAACCTTTAGGAATATGATATAATTAGATGTCAAACAATCTGCTAGAAAATTAGTGACTATCCCTTCAATTTTGTCAACACAGACTGAGCATAATGTATCTATGCAAAAGAAATGTCAGCAGTAAGACTGCCTCCGCTATCTGAGAAATATACTGTTTTTTAGGTATCCAAAAATTCAAACATCAAAAAAGTCTTAATAACAAGTTCTCTTTTTTGAAATGGTTCATCATCATTTTTGAAGGATGTGTGAAATAATACATTGGAAAGAATATTTTGAGTTCAGACCAACAAGTTCAAATCTAACTTTGTTAATTTTTCTAAGCATCAGTAGACTCGATTGTTTGTCAGGAATAAGAACAGCAACAAGTCTAGTTAATTTTCATTGAGTAGTTTCTATGTAATAAGCATTTGACCTGTCTACTCACTTATTTCTCATAATATGCCTAAAGGTTAGTACAATTACTGTCAAATTTTCTTTGGGGAAACTGAGGCACATAACCTTTTCCAAGAACACAGAACAATCTAGTAGAAATGGAATTCAAATGCAGATAGTCTGGTTGTAAAGTTCCCAATCTTAAGTACTGCACAGTATGTAAAATCCCTCCTTGAATAAGGGCCAGAGTGTCTACTTAAGACATGGTATTATTACCATCTTTAAGCTGATAGCTAATTCTAATACCATGAATGAGTTAATCTATTCTCCAGATAATACAGTAATAGACAGATGATTATTTTGAAGTCAGTGAAATGCACCATAGAGCTATTTAAAATTCTCCCTTTGTTGTATAAGTGCCAACAGAAAAACAAGTTATAAGAAAAACATGCCTTCTGGTTGAGTTCCCTCATTCTTAGAATGATAGAGGAAAACAGATTTCTTCAACATGTAAAATTGTTAATAATTATATTTTTGACTGAAGGGCAAAACTCCCTGAATTAAGCATTACTAGATTCAAGCAATAAGTCATCAATAAGTTATCGTCATTATATACTAGTGTGGTGTCAGCAGCTTCCACAGAGAATGCTAGGATAATTTCAACAAAATAAAGGCTCTGGGTTCAAAAGACATGCAGGTTGTGATTAGCTGGTAATGTTTTCTGATTTTCTTTAAGCAAACTCAAACTGCATTTCACTGACAGCCCACCTAAATGAAATGTAATTTTATAGTAAAGTTTGATTTATTTTTTTCACTGCACATAATTATCTGTGCAAACTTAGCGAAAGTTTAAAGTTTAGATAATTACAAGTAAATGACAGGATGAAATCTGCTTCAATTGAAACAAATGTGTTTTCTATTTTTAATAAGACTTATGCGAGTGCTATTTTAGAGGGTGGCAATTTGACTATCGAATGGTTTTAAAAGGGGCACAGGCTTCAAAAATGATGATATGCACAGAATAGATATTTTTCTAAGCTTTCAATTACATCAAGTGGTTTTTGGTATTGCATTCATTTATATATTGCTGAATAAAATGTTTTGTTTACCACAGAGAATGCCACTTAAATACTTTCATAAACAAGCTTTCACTCTTTACTTCTTTCTCTTTGCAAAAAATAGCAACAAACTCAATCCTAAAAATAACAGAATCATGGAAATTTGAAGTGTTCTAATAAAGTTTTCAAGGGCTGGAGGAGATAGGATATTTTAAAAAATGTGTAGCCATTGGCAAAAGAATCTTTAATAAAAAATATAGATTATTTTTAAATCTATGAAAAAGTAATGTAAGACATGCACTGGCTATAAAGCTTATATATAAATTGAGATGAATTCTCTTACTATATATTTGAGAGATTTGTAGATAAAATTATTTTGATTTTTTTATTCACTAAAGTCCTACAATCTGAACCATCTAAAATAATCGCTACACTCTATTAGCTTTTAATTTTTCTATTATTTTTTCATGTCAAGTTAACACAGATGGAATGTTTATGAATATAAATTGAGCTTTTGTTACAATTCTAAAAGAATATTTTTTCTTTTAAAATAATGTAACTGGATAGTAACAGTGGTTTCTCCTTTTCTCCTTATGAATTTGATAATACTCATATGGTATATCTTAAAATAATACTAAAAAGTTTTAATCAGCTTTATTAACCCCAACTAAGCCTGCTCCCATTCTCACTTCCCAAAAAGACTGAAAAGAAAGTTGTTGAAAGGGAATGACTGGAACTTATATCCTACCTTACAGGGGACATTCTAATTAAGAAAAACAATTAAATGTTTTAGATTATTAGCTCTAAATACCTTTAAAAAGGTTATCCATACTTCAAAACAATATCTTTATAAATGTGTTTCTTAAAGAAAAATGTACAATAGTAGCCTGGAATTTTACTTCATCCATGGATACATTATTCCTAATTAATAAAATGTTAATGCTTAGATATCTGAGTTTTGTTTTAATCAGTAGTATTAAATATAAACCTTAATTTAGTAAGTCTGCTTTCTATATTAAAGATCATTGCCATCTTAAAGATAATGTGTGATTTTTCCATTATCTGTATTTATATACCCGCATCTCTGGAGTAGAAGACTGGGAAGAGGAAAGGGTAATGCCCAAAGAGGTCGGTGCTGTTGTTTCTTCTATGGCACCTCTTGCAATCATCAATTTGATTCTATTTCCACATTGCCTGAGTACTTGTGCAACTTGTTCACTGCTCATCCCTGCTAGATCTGTGTCGCCAATCTTTAAAATGTGGTCTCCACTGCATAATCGTCCATGCTAAATAAAAACATTTTGATTAATCAGACTATTATTATTTTAACTTCATCAGAGAAATCCTAAATGAGGAAAAGGGAATAACAACATAAAATTTCTTTCATATAAATTACCAATCGTGGGCCAGTGAACATGTGATTGTCATTTTAACTGTCTTTTCAAGCATCCTAACACTACTCAATGTGATATATATAAAATGAAATTCACAAATTTCACTTCAATCAATAGTCATTATGAGTTTTTTTATTTGATTTTGACCCACTGCATATAAGAAAATAATAAACCTCTGTAAAGTTTTTATGGCTAGAAAAAAAAAAAAAAAAGACAACACCATTAAGCAAATATAAAGTACAAACAGCAAAGTAAGTACATATTATTCAAAATATAGTGTGAACCACAAGACAGCAGTGAACACAATATACAATCGCGCCATTTCAATTATAAATGACTCTAAAGAACTCATTTGCAGATGAAATCCTTCTGAGATGAGAATTCAGATAAATGAGGAGTGTATCTTTAAAGGGAAAATTATTTTGATAAGCCTGCATAGGAATACTGTCCACTAGAGGTTTCTGCCGTGATGGAAATGTTTTGCATTGTCCCACATGGAAGCTCTAGTGACATGTAGCTATAAAGCACCTGAAATTCCAATTAAAGATCTGAATTTGAAAATTTATTTAATCCAAATTAATTTGAATAATTAATCTCATTTAATAAATCTGAATTTTAAAATGGCATGTAGCAAGTAGTTACTATCCTGAACAATGCAGTTCTCTAATAAAGATAAAGCTTATTTATAAAATTATTTATCTAGGGAAATTTCATTAGGGAATGCTTGAAGTTGGCTTATGTTTTACAAGAAGAAAAACTGCATGCCACTGTTGTCAATAGCTCTACTGATAAAGTTACCATTAATCAGGCCTTTCATTTATGAATATGAAAGTAGTTGATGAACCTACCTTCCTAGTAAAATTCAAACACATTTGCATAAACAGCTTTATAAACAAAATGCTATACTCAGAATTCTCAAAATATAAATCATATCCAGGAAGTTTTCAAAAGTTTTCTGACATATATTCCAACATCACACAGAATAAAAGGCATGATTTAATAAACTGCTATAAGTGATAAATTAGGCTGTGCTTTATATTCAAAGATAACGCCACTGAACTCACTAAAGAGATGAACTAAATCTTGTTTTTTTTAATCTCAGTAATGAAACGTTCTTTTTTACTTAATAACTGGTTCTATAAAATAGCTGAATAGGTTTATTAATCTTACAACCATAAAATAAAGGCTTGCTACTTTTACAATGATCAAAATCATAATCCTAGTATCTTAAGAACATCATCTACAACTAACAAACTATTCCTTTTCAAAGAGAAAGTCTAAGATAACACTCAACAAAACAGGAAATTCTAACTTTACTCCCCTGACATTATTTATTTAAAACCACATTTTCAAAAAAAAAAAAAATAAAACCACATTTTCTTCTAACAGAAAATATAAAGTATAAAGACATATTATTTAATAAAACAGCACAAAAGACCTGCTTGAATAGCTTACCTGATCAGCTACTCCTCCAGGCAGAATAGTTTTTACAATCACACCAGTTGATTTTCCTCCTACAATGCCAAATCCCAGACCAGATCCATCATTCACCAATTCAATAGTTTCCACATGTTGCCAGTGAACCTGAAAACAATGCTCCTATATGAATTTGTTTAAAAAAACCCTAAAGTTTTATTATAAATTGAGCTGTCCTGTAATTGGTATAACTTTATTCAGACATACTAATGAGCCTTTAAAAATGTCCCTTTTATTTAATATACATCCTTTTCAATAGATTGTTACTACTGTCGATTTAATCATTTTTTAAATTATCAACACATCATTATGGTGACCACATTAAGCAAGTTAAACAAAGGCAGTGACTTATAAGAACCTTTGTAGATCTTCTATAAAAACAAAAAATACAAACAACATGGGAAAAAGTGATTAGATCTCAAAAGTCTAGTAAAAAAGATTGCTAAGGAAGTCTTTCACATAATGCTGCCATGCAGGATTACAAATTAGATAACGTCTTAAAGCCACTGAGTTTGAGTAGTCAGCTCATGAACAACATAACATTATAATTTACAAAACAAAATCAAGATGTTATCTTGTGCACAAATAAGTCCATTTTGTTAAAAGACTAATTCTTTTGAAGAATGTAGTCAAGAAAAACTGCTATACAAGAAAGGTAAACTTGTTTTAGAAGCCAGTGATCTAATCATTAAGTTATAATAAATACCCCAGGATAGAGAGATATAAAAGATAATAAAAAGGAGAAAATTCAAAAGTACAAAGAACCTAAAGAAACTTGAGGCTTGTAGATAATCAAAAAAAAACCTTAGAAAATATGTTCTTCTCCTTTGCAAGTTTTACATCTATACATACTCACCGGATTGGAGTGAGCTGAAACTGTACTGGCTGCAGATGGAGAACGGGAAATTATGGGGCTTATTAGCTGAGGCAATGAGCCTCTTGCAATAACTAGCTGGACATTATCTTTGGCTTTCTGCAGGATGCTGATAGCCTGCTGATGTGTGATTGTCTGATCAAGTGCCTGTCCATTGATAGCAAGGATTTGATCAGTTTCCTTCAATCTTCCATCTCTACCAAGAATGAAGAAAAGTATAAAAGATCAGATGGCTTTCAAGAAAAGCTTCACTAGCATATATTTTCATTCTATTTTCCAGTGTACAAATGTCTTAAATTTTTTCCTATAGTTATACTTTTAAGATTATTTTTCTAATTTTAATACTATTTTTTTCCTAAAATTTCTACTTTTAAAAATAGTTGACCTACTCCTAAGCAACATCTCCCAAATGAAAATCTTCTTTCCAGTTCGCCATACAATCTATATATTTTATCTTGGATGTTCCTATTTTCTATAAATGAAAGCAAAGCTATATATATTTACTTTGAGCATATTAGTCAAACATATCTCAAATTATCATGAATCATTTGTATACCTTCTTTATAGTAACTTTACAAAACTTATCTAAAAGAGCTGATTAACAATGAAAATAATACCCCACTCAAATTTTTCTTTCCTTACTAAATGGTAATTAAGTTAGGACTATATTTAAAAGCTACTATTTTTGACATTTCAGTTTTTCCTTCTTTTTTTCTTATTCCCTCCACCTACGCACCTGTGCAGTGCCCATACCCCACCTGCCCTTTCTCCCCATTCCCTTCATCCTTTCCTCTACTCCTTCTGGTAACCATTATCTGTAACTTTGAAGAACCACTCTTTTCTGAAAGGACCTTATTTTTTTTAATCATAGCAACCTTAGTGGCCTTTTTGAAAAGTTACTTAACAGATTATATTTATTTTGGTTTGTTTTTACTCATTTTTGTTTCTCTACATTCTCCCAAGGTAATTAATAGTTTCTGAATGTGGTATAAAAAGCAGAGACAATTTCCTGAAAGTCTTACCTGTGAGCCACACTGCCCTCTTGGATCTCTTGCACAAATATTCCCAGTTCTCCCCGGTTTTCACTCCTTAGTCCCACAACACTAAAACCAAGGCCCCCACAAGGAGGTTTGAGGAGTTCAAAAATTTCAACATGGCGACCCTGTTCAGGAAACAAAGCAAGAAATAAAATTAAAAGTTAACTGAAGTAGCAGGTATCTTACTAGTAGTATTACTTTGCTTAAAAAAAAATCTACTTTTTTTTCTAAAATAATCTTTATCATTCATAACACAGAAGTATATCTTACTTGTTTTGAAGAAAATTTCTAAACAAAACATAGTAATTGAACATTTGATACTAAAAAAATGATAAATAGGAAAACCTCTAATATCTAAACTTGCATAAAATCTACTACTTACTTCAATTTTTCAGATGTTAATAATGTCACTATATTCTCCAAATTATCCAGAACTTGATTATACTATTAAGACATTAAACACATCCTATCATAACTAAGAGGAAGAAATGTTCTCACCTGTGCCATATTTCTTATCAGTTGATCAAATTCATCACAAGCAGGTTTCCCATTGATGTATGCAGTACCAGATCCTGGAGGTGCTTCCAGATTCCCATTATTTAGGGAAGTTAAAAAGGTTTCATTGTGCAGAGCAGGAATTACAGCTGGGCCAATAGGTGGGACGTGGGCATAGTCAATATTTGAAACTGCAGAAGTTGTAATGTTTGCCTAACAACAATTTGGCAATCATTAGTAATTTTAACATTCTGTAAATTATTTCATAAAAAACATGTCAAAGAGGTAATAATGTAGCACCTGTAAAATTTTAAACTGCCCATATTCTTTAATGAAGGCATTGTATTTCAGGAAATTTATTGCAAGGAGAAAAATTAGAATAAAAAGTAAAGGTACATGGGCACCTCCCTGGTGGCGCAGTGGATTAAGCAATGCACTATGAGGCAAACCACAGACACTGCAGCACAAGTTAGATCCCTGCTACCGGCTGGGGAGGGGACCCAACATGACGCAGGCAGACCTCTCCTGCCTGGCCTGCTGCTCCCCTCAGTTTCCATCTGCCTGTTCTGCCCCCTGCTCTGTCTGGTGGATTCTCTCACCTTCCCACACTTCTGGCCTGTACCCCAGTGCTTATATGCATAAATAAATCTTTTTAAAAAAGTACATATACATGTATGTTCAATGCATCATAATATATGGGAAAATTTCATAAACTACTAACATCCAGTCTTCAACTTCAGATTCTTCATTAAAATATACACATCCATACACACTCTTAAATGAAAAGTCATAGTTATGAAACACTATGTACAATATGATCTAATGTACATTTAAAAATGTTTATACATGCATTGAACATCTGGATGAATATACACCAAAGAAATAACCAATATAATATTAGTAATCTCTTAGAGATGCTTTCTATATATCACTTGAAATTTCAAAACACTACTTAGTAAATAATTTGGTCTTTCCCAAAGAGAGGATTGGCTTTGATTCCCAGTCCCAAGACAGTAAGCTCTAAACCCCTGGAGATTCCCAAATGAAAGGAGTGCCTTTGATATTCATGTTGGGTCTTAACAGTATATGACATCTGCTCAAACTGTGAGATTAAGTTATACCACGTGGTTAATCAGTCAATCAATCACACCTATAACGTGGCAACAAAAACTCCCACTGAGCTCAGGTGAGCTTCCTGGGTTGGCAATACTCTATACATATTATCACATGTTGATTCTAGCAAGGGAATACTTTCTGAACAAAATGGAAGCTTCAAATTTGTACTCCTCCCAGACTCTTTCCTGTGGTTGATGTTTGATCTGTATCCTTACCCTACCAGAGACAAAAATAACAAGAACAAAAGCTTTCAATAAGTTCTACAGGTCCTTCTATAGAATTATTAAACACTAATATGGTTCTACGAACCTCTTAAACTTTCAGATGTTATCAGAAGTGAGGGTGGTTTTTGATTTCTTCTTACTTCACACCTGGAAATTAACTGCCTACTGCTGATGTTACAAAAGTCTTGGGCACAGCTGGCAATCTGGAGAACTAAGCCCCCAAACTGTGCACTTCAGCTCACTCCAAGTAAAATGATGTAAGTAACAACACAGGTAATTCCATTTTGGAAAAATATTCTACAGTTACTTGTGTGTGACTGTTAGAAAGAGATCCAAGTCAAATCTTAGTAACTGATAAAACAGTTTAAACAGGTAATCTTAATTTCATAATTTCTTAATTTTCTGTAGAGTATTTAGAATGTAGTTTTCTACCTATAATTATTTATCAGACATGTCACATCACTAATTTTGTTATATCTCTGAACTTTCTGATCTCATCTCATACACTCTTTCTCTCCCCCAGAGCTCCAGATCTACTGAGCACTTCATTACTAAAACTGCCAGTTATTCTCTGTACCAGAAAGTAGGTCCTTCCCCCAAGTATCTACATAGTTACTTCTTTAATTCATTCAGATGTACTCAATTGCACCGCAGAGCAGCCTTCTCTGACAATCCTTTGTTAGACTATACCCCACCATTATTACCTGTGAGCTTAACCTGCATTGTGTTTCTTGGCATTTATTACCTCTGACATGCTCCCTGTTATCATGGAGCTTCCATCCCAACCTACAGAGACAGTCTAGAATTCTAGAATTTTCCAGCAGAGGAATTTGTTTTATTCTCTATTATATCCCCATTCTCCATAAGATTGCTTTGTACATACTTGGTGTTCAATATGTATAGACTAAATGGAATACAGAGAAACCAAACAAAAGGTCAAAACTAGCAAGTTGACTGCAGAACTGAAACATCAGCAAAGGAGGGGCTAAAGGGAAGGGACAAGCAAGGAGATGAGCAAAGAGAGATGATGGTTCCTGGGTGATATGGTACCATGAGAACTATGGGGACCATGATGAAGTAAGGGAAAAAAAAGATTAATGAAAGCAAATTATATAGAGTTAAAATATGAAAAAAATGATGTTTATCAATTTTTAATGGATATTCTGATCTAATTTCCCTACAACACTCTAGGTATTATTTCCATTTTACAGGTGGTAAAATTATACAAGTCTTACACCTAATAGACAGACTGTGACCTGCATTTTTCATCATGGTGTTCCTATCACCTTTGTATTATACTCACAGTCTATAGTCATTTAAGGTATCATTTCTGGAAATAAGAGATTAGGTAAGGAAATTCCATTGACAAGAGCAATTAAAATATTCCATAGTGCATCATCCATTTATGTCTAAGTGTCTGTTACTTGTCCTTAAAAATAAGAGAACCTAATAAATTACAAAAAAAAATCAACTCTGATATCAGCTATATATACTCACAGGAAAAGGCTTTTGGGGATTCTTTCAAATGCTTACTTTAAAACCTATAGTAGGCATGATCAATTATTATTTTTTCAAAAGTAAGCTTCTTATAACAAACTTGATCTTTTTTTATCCTAAACCAATGCAACTTCAATAAAGTCTGCGAGCAGACACACAGCTCAGGTTGAAACAGATGGCATAATCAAACTTGTGACAGCCTGAAGATCCCACACACCAGGACATGATGCCTATGGTATATTTACATCGGAAAAAAATATTTGGACTTCTGCTATGGTAAGCCAGAATGAGCAAATCGCATTCCAATAATAGAGTATCTATCCATATGAAATTAACTGGAGAAGTAGAAATTGTGGAAGACTGGGTATGAAGCCGCTCTAGGAGGAAACTCACAGGACCAGAACAAGTACAGTATTACAAGACTTACATAAACATACTGGAGACCAATTGTCTTCTAATTTATTAAAGGTGTAACTCCTACTGTTTCCTCTCTTAAGGTCTACATAAACAAAAGTTAACCATGTTTTAAAACTGCGATTTAAGTATCATCTTACAAAAGATGTTTTTAAGTTTGCAAATTTATGTCCATAGGTGAAAGCACAAAGGCACATTTTGATTTTGCTATAACTGTTTACAAAAATGGTTTCTGAACTGTAATATAGAGGAACATGAATGAACTTATTTTCCTTGATAGGCCTGTTCATAGAAGATACACTATAAATGTTTAATGAAAGAACTAGACACCCATCTTGGTTTATAGACTATAAAATAAACAGAAGAAAACACAAATATCTGGTGGTTTTATATAAAGATAAACAATCTGTATAATTTATGGAAGTTGCTAGTAAATGAGCAAGAGTCACCAAATAATTATCTGTTCTCCCTTTAACTTCTGGCTTAGTATTTCAATACAAAACAAAAAACAAATAATCCTTGTATGCTCCTAGTAAATAAACATATAATAACTTAATTTATGGGTTTTAATTAGTGCTAATACTTAACAAATAAGTTACATGAAGATTACATAAACTATTCAATTAAGAAAGGGGTCAACTGCTTTGTGAAAGGGCAAATGAAACACCCTCTCAGTATTTAGAAGTATGTTGGAGTTGTTGAGTTTTCTTTTTCTTTTATCAATTGTAGTGACATTGGTTTATAACACTTTCTCTAACTCAGTGGTACAGTAGGATGTATGTTCAGATGTATATTACACATGACACCACCACCAAAGCACCCACAGTCCTCCACCATAGTACACTGGGCCCCATTAATGCCCTGCTTGCTCCCATTCCTTTCTCTCTATGGTAACCTCAATTCTACAGTCAGACTCCTAGAGTTTATTAATGGTTTGGTTCTCTCTGACACACCTCTTTTTTTTTTTTTTTTTTCAGTATTCCACATATAAATGAAACTACCTGTATATATCTTTCTTCTTCTGACTTATCATCACATACTATTATCACATCCAGTTCCATTCACATTGTCACAAATGCCAAGAGTCCATTTTATTAATACTTGAATACTGTGTGTGTAATAGATATACATATTGTGTGTTATACACAAATGTGTAACATCGTGTGTGTAATACACACACACATACAAACACATACACATATACATACACACCAATCTTCTTAAACCACTCATCTGTCTATCTGTCTTTAGGTTGTTTTCAAAACTTGGCTATTGTAAATAATGCTGCAATGAAGACAGAAGATATGTTAGAATTTATGTTTTTGCATCTTTTGGGTAGATAACTGGAAGTGGAATTGCTCAATCATATGACAGATTTATTTTTAATATTTTGATAAATTGCCATAGTGTACAGTTTCAAATATATATTTAAAAAAGCACATGATAATCAAACAAAAAACAGGCTTAAAATGGCTAAAATGTTTTTAAAATCCCTGCATTTTCCATGAAATAGTTAAAGTATTAAAGTAAGGAATTACAAGAGTGCACATATCTAACAAATAATGAAGCCTAAATAAAGTCAAAATAAAAAAGTCAATTTAAGCAATTGTGCTTAAATACACAAAAAAAAGTTCACTGAAGAGGATATATGGGTAGAAAATAAGAACACAGAATATTTTCAGCATCACTGTTCACTAGAGAAAAGCAATTTTTTTAAAGCACTTAAGAGATATCATTAAATGACTATCAGAAGCATAAATTAAAATGTAACACCAACAAATGCTGGCAAGGATGTGAAAAAAGATTGTTCACACATTACTGATAGGACTGCAAAATAGTAGAGCTCCTTTGAGAAATAGTCTGGCAGTTTCTAAAATAAAAACTAAATAATCATTTACTATTTAGACACAATTGCACTATTGGGTATTTATTACAGAGAAATAAAAAACTATGTCCACACAAAAACAGTACACCACTCCCACAGTAGTTTTATTTACAAGTGTAAAAGACAGAAAACTAAATGTCCCCAATCGGTATAGTATGGTATGGAATAATACTCAGCAATAAAAAAGAAGAATATTAAATACCGGGCCTCCCTGGTGGCGCAGTGGGTTAAGCAACGCACTATGAAGCAAACCTCAGCCACTGCAGCACGAGTTCGAACCCTGCCTCCAGCCAGGGAGGGGACCCACATGGTGCGGCAGACCTCTCCTGCTGTACCCGCTGCTCCCCTCAGCAGTGTACTTCCGTTGATCTGCCTGTTCTGCTCCCCGCTCTCTGTGGTGAATCCTCTCACCACCCTCACACCTCTGACCTGTACCCCAGTGCTTGTATGCATAAATAAATCTTTAAAAAAAAAAGAATATTAAATACCTACATTTAATATATTTATATTTAAAGTATTAATAAACAAGAATCTGAAAGGATTACAAAAGCATTTCACTGAGTGGAAGATGTCAGATTCATCACCTGTAAATAGATGTTATTAAAATTCCACTTTAATAACACTCTTGAAATGATGATATTATAGAGATTAACAAGGCTGCCAGGGATGGTGAAAGTTTAGGTATGACTATTAATGGGAGAACAGAAGGAAGATCTTTGTGATAATTGAAAAGATCTGTACGAATTTTGGTGGTAGTTACACCTATCTACACAAGTGAAAAAAATAACAAAAATCAAAAAACCTAAAGATATTATACCACTGTCAGTTTCCTAGTTTTGAAATTCTACTATAAATATTAAAATATAATCAATAAGTTTGGTGAAATATATACATGGGGCCTCCCTATATTGAAAGCCTCCTACAGATCCATAATTTATTCAAGCTAAAAAGTTTTTTTAAAGGTTGAGTCAAATTAGTCAAAAATAATTACCGTAATCTCTGGGTAATCACTAAATGAAAAGAAAGTAAGCTGTAAGTAACAAACTAACAGAGATAAGATGAAATAAAAGTAATATAAAAGACAAAAGTGAACAAAGACAAAAATGGTATGATAAATTTTATCATTTATTAAATTTAATATAAATAGATTAAATACTTCAAGTAAAAACAAGTTGTCAAAACGCATAACAAAACAAAACTCTATTAAATGTTGCTTATAAAAATGAACATTAACAACAAAGAAAAAGATTTTAAAAAGATGAAAGTAAAAATATGGAAAAAATATAGGTCTCACACATTAACCAAGAAAAACTCTTTATAGTTAAACTAATATCAGACAAATGAGGATTCTCAGGCAGGAAGCATTACCAGACATAAAGAAGGACAACTGAGGCATAAAGGAACAATTTACTTCTAGGAAAGGTAAAACAATCATAGTAACACAAAAATGCAACCTCAAAACTAATAGGGCAAAAGAATTGAGACTCCACATGAAAAAAGACAAACTCATAATTAAAATTTACAACACACTTCTCTCATTAAATGACAGCAAAATATCAATAAGGATATAGAAGATATGAAAAACATTAAAAATAAAGCTGACCTGATGAATATAAAACATTGTACTCAAAAACTGCCCAATGCACATTATTTTCCAATACAAAAGATTTACTTTAATAGACCACAGGTAGTTCATAAAGCAAATGTCAACAAATATCAAAGAATTGATTAACAAAGAGAAGACACTCTCTAATTATGGTAGAATTAAGCTAGAAACCAATAACAGTAAGATAGTTAAAAAAAAAAAACTGAAAAATGCTAGTCAATTAAGCCTTACATTTCTAGATTAAAACATGTATTAAAAAAATCACATTAAGGGCCCTCCCTGGTAGCGCAGTGGGTTAAGCAACGAACTATGAAGCAAACCACAGCCACTGCAGCACGAGTTTGATCCCTGCTGCCAGCCAGGGAGGGGACCCACATGGCGCCGCAGACCTCTCCTGCAGTGCCCGCTGCTCCCCTCAGCAGTGTACTTCAGTTGATCTGCCTGTTCTGCTCCCCACTCTCTGTGGTGAATCCTCTCACCCCCCCACACCTCTGGCCTGTACCCCAGTGCTTGTATGCATAAATAAATAAATCTTTAAAAAAAAATCACATTAAAATTAAAGTAAAATTTCTTTCAGATGACAATGAAGATACAGCTTAACAAAAAAAGTATGATGCAGCTGAAGCAATGCTTCAAAAGAAATTTGTAAACCTAAATGGACGTATTTTTTAAAAATGAAAAATTTAAGAATCAATGAGCTGATCATCTACATAAAAAAGTAAAATCAAACATTTAGCCAAAACAACTACTTCTAGTGAAACTGAGTTGTATTAATAATCTTCCCACATATTAAAAATAAGTCAGGTCTAGACGATCTCACAGGTAAAATTTTTCCAGTTCTTTTTTATTTTAACACCTGTTTTATAAACCTAGTGACAAGAAAACAAAGAAAGCTCTCAATTCTTTCTTAAAGACTTTACTAAACAGGAAAACTAAAGACTAGTAGCTCCTAAATATAGATACCAAACGGAAAAAAAAAAAAAACACTAAGCAAGAATTTTAACACACATACTAATGTATTAAGAAAGACCAAGTTAGTCACCCCAGGAATGAAAGTTGAAATAACATTTGAGTAGGTTCACTTTACCACAATAACAGAATAAAGGAGAAAAACACAAGGTCAGCTCTGTAGACAGTGGGAAAAAAGTAGAAGATAAAATGCATACTAAATAGAAAATACTGAAAGCTTGTAATCCTGTGACTGAGAATTTGACTATGAAGCCCATCATTACCACTTCAAGTTGATATTGATTCTCAGGAAAACAAAGTAAGAAAAAAAAATAAAAGATACAATGAAGCTGGGACCTCCCTGGTGGCACAGCAGATTGGCACTGTGAAGCATCAAGTGCATAGCAACTCCAGTTGGATACTCCACCAGGGAGGGGACCCACATGGCACAGCAGACCTCTCCTGCCTCACCCACTGTTCCCCTCAGCAGTGTGTTTCACAGCCTGTTCTGCTCCCCACTCTGTCTCTGGTGAATCATCTCACCTCCAGCGCCTCTGGCCTGTACCCCAGCTCCTGTATGCATAAATAAATCAATCTTAAAAAAAATAATAAAAAATACAATGAAACTTACATGATGTTGTTTTTCAATTATGCTGGGAAAAAATAGTAATTCCTTTTGGATAGAAGGTTAGGATTTATCAGGAGAACACAGTACTATGCAACATTGGTAACTTTCACATTACAAACTTACATTTTTATTTTTTTTAATTGAAGTAACACTGGTTCATAATATTGCACAGGTTTCAGACATACATCACTATAAATCAGTATCTGTATACAATACATTAAGTTCACCACTAAAGTTCAATTCTATTCTTCAGTGCACAATTGAATCTTTTGACCTAATTTTCCATCTCCTCTTCCTCCTTCTGTTCTAGTAGCCATTAATTTAGCTTTATTGTTTAAAAATACATTTTAATTTATTTTCTTTATGTACCAAATATGAATGAAACGCCACAGTGTTGATTATTTCTTCATCTATTTATGTTGCAAATGGGAGGATTTCATCTTTTTTATAGCTGAGCAACACTCCATCGTTTTTCCCTTTGGTTGTACTTTATTTCTCAGTTTTTTAAGTTTGCAAAATAAGTAATACAAGTAGAGTAAAGAATTGAGATATTCCAGTGAATAATATAAAAACATACTTCTCTTAAAGAAAGCAGGTGGTAGCAACAACCTCTACAGAGTAAGCTAAACCTTCTTTGACAGCAACTCAGAATGTAAATTTCAATTACAAGTATTCACCTTAAGTGAAAAAAAGATAGAGAAAAAGGAAGTTACTATTACTTCTATAGTAATGGCCTACACTAACCTTACCAGAAGTACTTGTATCATATACAAAAATGACTGCTTAGGATCAAACTGAATTTTCTAGAGAATTTTGTATAAATTATCAAAATTGGTTTGTGGTCTGCAATTCTGAATTATTATAAATGCATAATGTAGCAATAAGAACAAAACAATCCTAATGTGCATTTGATGGATATTATATTTCTAGCATTTGAAATCTAAAATATGCATTATCATGAATTAAGCAAGAAAAGCAACCTCTGCTTTTCAAAAACACTAGTTCTGCTAAATTTTTTTTTTAAGTCGTAAATACACATTGCTAGCTCAATATCCCAATTGTTTGTTTGTTACTCCTTAACATAATGAGAAATAAGAAATAAGCTACTCACTGGGGAATTTGCCATAACAGGTGCACCTCATATAAATGCAGACTATTTTTTAATCTGCACCTTGTCTTTTCTTCTTGCAGAGCAAGAAATGCTTATTTTCCTGTGAATTTACAAAAAAAAAAAAAATGCTGTAAAACACTCTCTGGAACTGATCCCAAATATGAAATGCAAAGATGGAAAGGATGTTAAGAGTATTCAATGAAATATAGCACCTAAAATGCTAGCAATCACGGGAAATTTTTTATACACAACAGAACTCCATTTCAAGTTTTGAACCAAGGGAGGCCTCCTTTACCATAAATCTTTCAGTGAAATACTGATTAGAGCACAACTCTGATGCATTATTGAACAGGCAAACCCTTGCATGGTAATTGGTGGTGGCACTCTGATCTAATGATCCTTATTTTTAAAGCTAATTAAAGAAATTGAGTTGCATGTTCAAAGGGAATTAGCTTAATGTGATGAGACTGTTTTGGACATAAAATAGCTTATAGTTCCTGAACTAAAAAATGATACAAAATGGAGCAGCAAGTTATATGAGGGGAAAACAACATTTTGAGATGGAATACACATAATTTTACACTTTACATCGGATTTTCATTCACTTAATAGTTTATTCAAATACTATGCACCTCAGATGTCTAAGACATTGTGTTTCAGGTGATGGAACAATAATTAAAGATACAAAAATGTTTTTCATACTCATTAATATGTTAGTTATCCTATACAATTATTCTACCAGGCTGTTTACATACCAACTGATAGAATATCTTTTCTTATGAATTCCCGAATAACAATTATCAATTCCCAAATAACAAAGCACAAACTGGTCTAGATATTATAGATATTCTTAAAATAGCCATTGACTATCACCATCTGAAAAATTCAAAAGGGTACTGAATTTACAAAATAATTTCTTAATCCAAGAATGTTTAAGGAGTGATTTTGAGTAATCAAAACATAAATTTTCTGCACCTGCCCCTACGTAGATAGAAGTGCAAAATTTCAGTGACATATCTGTCTTAAAATTCCTCTGTGCCAAAAAATGTCATAAATACACTTCCCTGAAAGGAGGAGGAGCACTAAATGGACTCCATTTTCCCTGTGCCTACTTACATGCAGCTGCCTTGAATTACAACTCCTAGCAGACGAAAAATCAGACTTCCTCAATGGGAAACAGCTGGGAAGAACAAGGTAAATAAAAAAATGGGGGGGGGGATAACAAAATGTAAGGGAAGACACATGGGAAAAGAGACACATGGGGAAAGAGAAACAAGTAGAACATGTAGAAACACTGGAGAGAAACTTGGAAAAAGCGTAAGGATGAGAGACACATGTAGAAACACTGGAGAGAAACTTGGAAAAGGCGTAAGGATGAGAGACACATGGGGGAAGCTAGTTTTCATCTTTGGCAGAAACAATGGTAGCCTTTATCTTGATGTAGCATATTTTGAATTTTTAGTTTCTCCTGTCCTAGCTCTCTGGAACATGTGTAACCTTTCTGTGGCTTCCTACCAAGAGGTACCTTAGATTAGCGGCAAGTTTTTGGATTTCTATGGCCCTACTTCAGGTTGACCCTATTTAGCCGGGCATTTGGCCACGAAGGGTTAGTTTTCAGAGTCTGGGAAATTATTACATGAAGTCCTCTCTCTCATTTTGCACATCTATTCTATTAAAAAATCTCACACAGTAAGAGTCTGCTTCCCTTGCCTTTGTGCATACAGATGGTTGGGCCCCTTTAGACAATGTACCCCTCAACATGTTGGGGTCCCCGAGTTATTATGTGTGGATATTATCAGGTACCAAGAGTTACCTTAGATTTGTGTCAAGTTTTTAGATTTCTATGGCCCTACTACAGGCCCTATTTAGGTAGGCATTTGACCATGAAGAATTAATTAGTCCTGGTTTGTAAATAACAAACCAGAAAGGCAAAGAACACTAAAAGGCTAAAGAATGAGATCAATTAAATTATGTCAGATTTTTTTTTTTATGTATTTTTGTGTTAAAGAACTGGGATGTAAACCAGAGGTGTATGGGGGATGTGGGGGAGAAGTTCTATAAATGACAGAGTGAGGAGCAAGAGCAGAGCAAACAGTTCTACTGAAATGTACTACTAAGTGGAGCAACAGGCAAAAGAAGAGAGGTCTGCTGTGACATGAATGTGGGTTAGCTGCCTGACAAAGGTACAAACTCAGGCCATAGTGGTAAGAGCACTGAGACTTAACCACTAGGTCACCAGGGATGTACTATGTCAGATTCTCATATTCTCTCTTTGGGTATGTGGTGGATGATCAGTGATTTACCCGAAGCAAATTTACTTTTGCTATGGCCTATGAAATGATATTATCAAGTACAAAACTATCAACTGTATACTTTATATAACACTGTCAACTTCCCTGAGTGGTCAAACAAAAGGCAGATTATGCTATTCTATAATGCTCTAGTTTTCACTCAAAGCTGATTCTATGGAGATTTTACAATTCTTAAAATTACATTACAAAAGACATTACAAACATCCCACATGGTACACTATACTAAAATACTAAGCTTAGTTAGTAAAATACAGAACACCCATGTGTATTTTATAAACCAATAGTTTAAGAAGTACTAAATTTCACTAAAATCTTTAGAAATACTTCTATGTGAAAAGATGCAGATTTTGTACAACTTCTAACTTTCTTAAAATGTGTGTTTGTGTAAATACTAAGGTAAATAATGGAAAATTATTCAAACTTAAAATAATTAGTTTCATTTCAAACTTTTTTCATTAAAGATAAAAAGAAATTTTAAGCTTACAATTAAAGTTAGGTCCTACAATAAAGTAAAATAACAGGGTTATTTAACCTATTCGCTGAATTCCTACTGAGAGTTCACTAATTTCAAAAAAGTAACATTTTTTGCACTTATTTAAGCCTCTATATTTTTATTTTATTATTATTTTACTGGGGAGGAGGTATATATGGTAGGTGTATAGGGTAGGCTGGAACAATGACAAGTTTCTTTTAGGTCCTCTTATCAAGAACAATAATCTACTTCTCTACCTTTTGAATCTCTAAAAAAAAACTACATATAGTAAAAATAAATTTTATTCAATCTTAATCTGTAATTGCACATCTTTTTAATATTCTCTGTTTCAAAATGGGAAGTAAATATAAAACACTTCTGTAATATTACAAAATACTAAAGGAGGGGCCTCCCTGGTGGCGCAGTGGGTTAAGCAACGCACTATGAGGCAAACCACAGCCACTGCAGCATGAGTTCCATCCCTGCCGCCGGCCAGGGAGGGGACCCACATGGTGCAGCAGACCTCTCCTGCAGTGCCCGCTGCTCCCCTCAGCAGTGTACTTCCGTTGATCTGCCTGTTCTGCTCTCCGCTCTCTGTGGTGAATCCTCTCACCCCCCACACCTCTGGCCTGTACCCCAGTGCTTGTGTGCATAAATAAATAAAATCTTTAAAAAAAAAATACTAAAGGAAAATTATTTGAGTACCAAGTTAAATTTGTTCATAAGCAATGAATTACTTGAAAAAGTGACTGAGAATTAAAAAAATACATATTATGCAGACTTAGGTATATGGCAGGCATTTCCTCAAAAATAAAGTTAGCCTATAACTTTAAGGAAAATAAGTGAAGTAACTTGTCAGTAGTAAAATTTTGTAATAATATAATCCCATGTTAAGGAGAGTTTCAGGTTCCCTGACTCACCTACCAAGGGTCGAACTGAGCAGCAAGTAAAGGTGAAAAAAGACTGGGAGGAAAGAGGCAAAGAAAGGGAGAAGATCTAAAGGAGGTTCAGGGAACAGAGAAACATGTGAAAAACCTTTGCTTCCTTCTTGGCCCTGGACTTGTACCAGGGGTATGAAGGACACAGAAGAAGATACCCGAGGGCCCTCCCTGGTGACGCAGTGGGTTGAGCAATGCACTATGAAGCAAACAGCAGCCACTGCAGCATGAGTTCGATCCCTGCCGCCTGCTGGGGAGGTGACCTGCCTGGCGCAGCAGACCTCTCCTGCCTTGCCCGCTGTTCCCTTCAGCATTGTGTTTCAGTTGATCTACCTGTGCTGTTCCCCATTCTGTCTAGTGGATTCTCTCACCCCCCAAACTTCTGGCCTGTACCCCTGTGCTTGTATGCATAAATCTTAAAAAAATGTTTTAATAAAAAAAAAAAAAAAAAAAGAAGATACCCGAAAGAGAGAGACATGAGTAGGAAACCCACGGGAAGGCTGACAGCAATTACTTGACTTGGATTTGGATTTTGTTTTTTCCCTTCCAGGAGTGTCTGATCTATTCTGCCCCTTTCCTCAAGTTTCCTCTTGCCATAGACTTGTGTCAAGATTTCAGGCCTCAGTGGTCCTGCTTTGGGTCGAACCTGTCTGGCTGGGCATTTACACACAAGGGGATGGAAAACTTTGGGTGTTTCATAAGGAAACTATATTAAATACATTCTTTCTCTTCTCTCTTTTGCACAATAATTGTATTAAACTTATCTAATTAAGAACTTATGTACTAAGAGTATGTTTGTCTTTACATGGAAAGTGGCAAAACCTTTTAGAGCAAGCAGATTTTGGAGTCTTGGGGGTACCCCTAATTCTGCCCACTAACTTTTAAACTTTCAAGTGAAAATTAGAATTGTCAAAAATTTTAACTGTCACCCTAAGTATGACACATATCTATAATTTAAAGATTCTATTGATAAGATCAGAAGCAATATTAGTCTATTTTTATATAATAAAAGTAAATAATTTTTCCATATTTCACATTTTCCATATAACCAATGCTATACAAATTAATTTATGGGAAAAAATTAAAAATCCAAAGCACAAGATAGACAGATTTTACTGTAACAGATTTCAAAATGTGCATTGATTTAATTTCAGATACCACATTGTAACTTTTAAGTAACTATCAAGATATATCAAGATATATCAAGATATATCAAGATCCATATAATATGGATATATTAAAGAAGAATATCCATAGGATAATTATTACCTCTGCATACATGATGAGGCCAAATTTTCTCCATATATATCATGGTTTATTAAATCACATTAAAGATGTGCAAAAATGCAGAGAACAATTCCACCCCTCTTCTCATTATGTTTTTAAATATAGTGGTTTTATTACTGTTATTTTTCAATGAATGAACAAAATATTTCTCGAGGTTAATTTCTAACCAAATAAATGGCAATTAATATACCTACATAAACAAAATCTCTTTAGGGTCTTGGTACTTTAAAGTATATATGTCATAGGATATATGAAGTATATATGTGTCATAAGACAAAAGTTTTTGAGAATTGCTGATGTACAACATTAAATTTCAACAGACGAGGAAAGCAAGAAGGAAAGAACATTGAGTGCTTGGTATATATCAGACTTATGCCTCAGACTTTTTAGATCTATGATATTTAGTCCCCTTTTTAACAACTAAAGGAGGAAATAAAAGGCTCAGTGAAGATAAAACATTTGTTCAAGATTATATTCTAATAAATATCAGTGCCAGAATACAAATCTAGAGTGCATCTGTTTCCAAATCCTATTAGCCCTCACCTGAGATCAGATAATCAAAACCAAGAGCTCAGATCTCCAAGGGATACTTACATTATGTTCATCACTTTGTAGAAAAAGACAGTATAAATAAATAAATAAACTACAGAACTCTGTGGTTAAGACCTGGACTCTTCAGTCAGCCTGACTACATTCAAATACCAGTTCCACCAATAAATTTCACTGAAACTCCACTACCCTACCTTTAAAATGAGAATAATGGTGTCTACTTTATAGTTTTGTTGCAATGAGTTAGGCAACTAATACAGACTTGTCATTGGCATATAGGAAGAATTTAATTCATATTGTTATGATGATATGAATGATGTATCTTTTCTTTTTTTTAAACATTTATTCATTTATATATGCATACAAGAACTGGGGTACAGGCCAGAGGTGTGGGGGGTGAGAGGATTCACCACAGAGAGTGGGGAGCAGAACAAGCAGATCAACTGAAGTACACTGCTGAGGGGAGCAGCGGGCACTGCAGGAGAGGTCTGCCACACCATGTGGGTCCCCTCCCTGGCCAGCAGCAGGGATTGAACTCATGCTGCAGTGACTGCAGTTTGCTTCACAGTGCCCTGCTTAACCCACTGCGCCACAGGGAGGCCCGATGTATCTTTTCAATATGATAACTAAGTGAAAACTCAAGGCAGTCTTCAAAATAATTTAGCTAATTTATCTTAAAAATTAATTCTATGGCAAGAAAAAATAAATTTTAGCACAAGAATTCTGAACATTTAAAAATATTCATAATCATTAGTTAAGCAAACACTGCATTTGAATAAAGCATCATGTGTGGTACAACTTATTCAAAGTTGAATGTGGCTGGAAATTATTCCAAAAGTAGTAACTGGATTCCAAACAAACCTAAAATAGAGTTAATTTTAAAACCCATTTTTCAGGCCTGTGAAGAACAAATGGCAAGAGGAATGTAGCATATACTCCACAATCTAGGCATGTGTGTTGATGTGTATTTGCAGAATGTCTTTTCTTAATTCAAACTCAACACTTCTGTGTTTTCTTAGCAAACTTTAAGAGAGGAAAAAATACAAAGAACATAACTTGACCATATTAACTTGAATTTATATTCTATCAAAGGTTGTGGAAATTTTCCTATTACAAGGGTAGATGGTATAAAGATTAGTCTATTTTAAATGCCAAGAATAATTTAAAAACTGAAAACTTAACAAATGACATGCTACAATTTTTACAGTGTTTTCTCTATCAGTCCCACATTTCTAGAAGACATGTAAGATTGACTCACTGCTCAGTCTGCTCAGATAAAAAATAAAGCAGAACTTTACAGACAAGTATAAATACATGGAACTGAAACATAAAAATTGACTTAGTTTGCCATATTGCCTCTCCATTCTACCATTATCTTTATTCAATTCATTTACTTTAACTCTAGTGTAATGACAAACAAAACCAAAATGAAAATTCTGGTTTATATTTAAAAGGCCCTCTAATAAAAATTTGGGGGAGACAGAAAATTAGAAAAGATTGAGAGAGTTAACAAAACATTTCAGTTAAGTTCATTTCTTTATGGGTGCTATTAATTATACTTGGGGCTTTTTTGTTTGTTTTGTTTTCTAATTTGTTACTTTAGAAAACTAGGAGTTTAGAGACTATAAAAAGTATGGGGTTTAGACAAATCTGGATTCCTCTTCTAAATTTACTAATGAACAATAAATAGTGTGGCCTACATTAAATTATATAACCTCTCTAAACTTCATTTTCCTCAGTGAACAAAATGGGGATAAAATCCATAGAACTGGAGGACTGTTTCAGTAAGACTAAGTCTACAGGCTAAGGGCTTCCTAAAGGTAACTGCTGCTACTCTTGCTAGAGTTTCCAATGTAAATCAATCTTTATTGTTCTTAAATTCCTGAGTTTAAAAACTCATTTAAGTTACACTCAGTAAATTTCACATTTTTTCCCTCTTCTCCATAGATCATTTAACTTTGTCACTAAAACACCATACAATTAGCACCATTTGCTGTTTTAGACACACATGCATATCCAAAAGCAAGATGGTGTTGCATTTTAATCCAGCACTGTATAAAAAGCTTGAACAGTGCCTTCTTGCCCAGGATAAAACAAGTTTAATTCCTTCAAAGACTCTATATTTACAAACTTTTAGTTAAAGGAACAAACATTAAAAAGCTGTTATTGTACCAAAAATAAAGTATTTGAAATTCCTACAGTAAATAAACTTCATGGTAAATGTAAAAACATAAGAATCACTCTTTTACTTTAAACTTCTCCTAGATAATATACATTACGTCTCAAAAAACCAACACTTCTCTGTTTGGCTGCAATAAAATTCTATTGTAGAAGTAAAACCATTTCAGGTATAAGAAAAAAAAATGTATTTGCACAAGCAACATCAAAGAGGAAGAATTCCATTCCAATTTTTAGATAATACCTGACAATAGAGTCAAGGCATATTTTCTTACTTTCTGTTCTCCTCCCTCAGGCCAACCCCAAGTCATAATTTAACCTAGGCATTTTAGGGAAGCTGAAGTCATTTCCCCTTTACTAAATGTAAGCTTACAGATGACTCATCTTCATTTGTGTCTCAAAGAAAATATAGAAAAGGGGTTGTTTTTGTCACTTACATAAATAATTTTTAAATATCTAGAAGACAGAGGCCTTCTTGCTCTTTTAGACATGAACTGACAGAACAGCATCTTTCTAATTAACACAACAAAATGCTTAGTTATCAAAACACTCATCTTTCCATCAATCTAAATAGTTTAAATGTAAGAAATCATCAAAGTTGCTTATACTGCTGCTTAAAAGAGGCTTATCTCAACATGAGCTAAATACAGCAATCTTACAAGGGATCTAGAACAGTGACTTCAAACACATCTCCAAGAGTATGGTGCTCCATCTAATACCTACTTCCATCAGACACTTGAACATGATGATGTGAAGCACAAACTGACTATTTCTGTAGGTTCTCTAACATTTGCTTCTGTTTTAAGACAGCATTGAGAGAGACAGTGAGAGAGGGAGGGAGGGAGGGAAAGAGGATATGTACATTATCCCTCCAAGTACTCACTGGCAAAAGTCAGATATGATGTGATGCTGTATTTTCAGTATCTTGCACTCTTACAAAGATGGAAGAGTTCTTTAAAGAATAATTCTTCTATTGTACAATGATAATTCAAGTTCGAATTTATCAATTCATTAAAATAATTCAATTTTACATTATATTTTTTACCAGATGTTTTTAAATAGAGAAATTTTTTAAAAAGGATTGCTAAAACACAGTATTTAATACAATGATTAGAGGAGAAAGTTGATATAATTTCAAATTGAAACAAAGTTTGACACAGAAAGCTGAATGCAAAGAACAAGTATGATAAGAAAAAAATCCACGAACTCCAAGTCCCTTCCCCTCCCCCCAAAACACCATACCTTAATATACCCTTCAAAGTCTGACTCCAAAGTTTCCCCCTTGCCAATAGCCTGCACACATCCTATTGCACTAACAATACAGATCTATACATGACTTTGTATTAGACTTTCTCAAAATCAGTACTGCTCACCTTATAAACCAAGTAACTATTTGTTTGGAGAAGCAGTGTTGTGCAATAGGGATGCTTAGTAACATCCCTGCACTCTAACAATTAATGCCAGCAGCATCCCTGCCACCCCCAAGTGAAGAAAATCAAAATACTCCTGATACTGCTAAGTGTCCCCTGGGGAGGGAGAACATAAATCACCTCAGTCAAGAACAACTGCTCTACACTCTTGTAAACATTATTCCCTTTACCTGAAATAATTATCCCTCATCTCTCCTACTCACTTTTCAAAACCTATCTTACGTGTTATCACCAGTGTAAAGTGTGCAAGTCATAGTAATCCCTCTTATACCACTCTCCCTGTTTTTCTAATGACATATGAAATATGTATATTCTATTTACCCTCTAAGATAACATGAGCCTCCATCTTATTTATTGTAATTTCATTGATTTTAGATTTTTGCACAAAGGTCTATTAATAAAGGACTAACAATTTTCTATAAAAGCACCCATAAAGTAACTCTCCCATTACTTAGGGGAAGCTGAAGGACATCTCACATTGAGCCACCTATAACCCTCCAGCTTTTTTTTTTTTTCGTCTATTTTGTCATTTGAGAAATGGGAATTAAATGTGCTAGTCAAGGCTCTTGAAATATCTAGTTCTCTAGCATCTCTATTTGGTCTCTGTTTAGATTTACCTATAAATCATCCTATAGTTGATAAGTGTTGCCATCATGAGTTGTTCCAAATTCTTTTGGGAATGTCAACATGTAAAACATAGAAATATAAAACCAAAATTTTATACTGTGAAACTGTATATCAAAAATAAAATGAAAATGAATTTTATTAATCTACATTAGCAGCAATTTCCAACACTCATTCTATGTTAAATCAGCATCTCTACAAATATTTCGAGATGTCATTAAATTTCCAAAAGAAAACTTTGAAAAGTTTGTCGTTTTGTGTACATATACATTACACAACTAGAGGCTATATATAAATATATAAGCCAAAACATCTGGAAGAAAGGTATTTACCTTTTTATGAACCTCAAAATACAAAACGACCAACAACAACAAAACACAGCGTCACACTCCCAAACAGGCTGAAAATCACTGAGGGAAGAAAACTCTACAATAGCCTGTGCTCCAAGGCTTGTTTTCCACAACAGCAACTTTTGTAATCTGATTTATCCATTTTGTCCTCACTCTTAAAATTGGCATTTATAGTTATAACTTAAAAATTTTAATAATGACAATTTTAAAGTACTAGTCCCAAATTTCTACTGAAATTAACAATTTAATTTACAGTTTTACTACAGACAACTCAAAGTAAAAAGGACATTTAATTTAGTGCCTTTGGTTAACTCATAAGGCAAGGCAATTAATCAAGAAAGTAGCATCTACCTACACAGGACTGGAGAAACATCATATAATATGCAAATTCAATAACTTCATGCTGACAAATTTCTATCATTAAACTACTAACATGTTTATTTCTACCACAATAGCTGGATTTTTGTAATGAATACACATTAAACCCTGCAGTTATTAGCTGTGATGACTAAGTGACAGTGAGTGAGGACACTATTTGAGAATTTGCATTTGACAGATCACTGACACACAGTCAGTCTTTTTTTTTTTCTCTTAAACAAGAATCATGCAATAGGAAATGAACTAGCGCTATCAGAGATTATTCAGGTTTAATAGCACACACCCTTTTAGCTGGCGGTTAGAACAATACACAATGTGGCAGAGTTAAACAGAGGCATCAATTATACTCTCAGACCTGTTAATATTTTTGACAATTTTTAAATAGCACATCCCTTCAGGGCATGACTCCTTTGCCCTCTCAGTTACACACCTGTCAAGTATTTAATTTGCCAAAGGGAAACAGTTTGATTTCTAAAGACAGTCTTAATACTGAAGAAGCAAACTGGAAAAATTAAACATTACTGAATAGACGTAATGAGAATGATATGAGAGGGAAATAAAGTACACTTTCAACGAGACATGTCAGCATGTGTCATTAATGCAACAATATGATCATGTTCTCCAATATGCTGCATATACCTCAGGTTTTTCAATTAGTCACTCCCTTCACTTTCTAAAAGATAGGAGAATGACAGTGGAATAAAAAAAATCACAGATATCGTATTACCCAGTAACAATAAAAAAATGTAGATAGGAACTTGCACCCATCATGTATATGAAATTATACAGTGGAAAACATAATTTAGAAATTAATAAAAGCTAGCCATTAATCAAATTTCTGTAGCTTCTAGTTTTAAAACACAAAGCAAAATTCAGTCCTTAGGTATAATTATTAAATTATAAATATTATACTTGTACTTGATAGGTTAATAGAAAATTTCTAACATGATAAAGTTCATAATATTTGTTTAAATTATAAAACAAAATGGGGCCTCCCTGGTGGCGCAGTGGGTTAAGCAGCACTGTGAAGCAAACCACAGCCACTGCAGCACGAGTTCGATCCCTGCTGGCCGGGGAGGGGACCCACATGGCGCGGCAGACCTCTCCTGCTGTGCCCGCTGCTCCCCTCAGCAGTGTACTTCTATTGATCTGCCTGTTCTGCTCTCCGCTCTCTCTGGTAAATCCTCTCACCCCCCTCACACCTCTGGCCTGTACCCCAGTGCTTGTAAGCATAAATAAATAAATCTTTAAAAAAAAAAATTATAAAACAAAATGTCCTGAAAGTTTATCAAAGAATCTGATTCAATTACAAATGGCACTGAATTAGAAAATAATGGAGACAAAGTTACAATAAGTGTGAGAAATTAAACATGGTGTTAACAGAAATGATGCTAACAAAGTATCTATAAATGTTGATTTACAACAGGCACACCTGAAACTTAACTTCTTCAGTGGGAAAACCAAACAAACAAATAAATCAGGAGGCAGAGGGATACTTGATAGTGAAGACTGCAATGTGAGAAATCTGAACTATGCGGCCATAAGCCAAGAAAGGCAGGCAGCCATCAGAATGGGGAAGAAAAGAAGAATCTCCCTTATAGCCTCCAGAAGGGCTAACTCTACACATACCTTGATTTTTAGCTGCTTATGACTACATGTTTACTTATGGCAATAAGTAATATATAATATTTCTTATTTACACAAAATTGTAATATAATAATTTTTTTCCATATTTAACAAAAAAAGAAAAGAAAAAGAAATTCTTCTCACCTAGGGACCAAGTCTCCACCCTGGGGGGAAATATAAGATGTGAGATAGGCTGTGGATATCAAAAAACAGGGAAGAACTTTGTCTTCAGAGAAAAGAAAAAACTGTGTTCTAGTTCTGGCTCTACCCTTACAAACAAATCTCTACTCTTGAGAGGTTACTCTCTAATGAGCAGGGTGTGAACCAATTGGATTTCTTGGTCACTTTCAGTATTAATATGTCCCTCTATTTGAAGAGCTGATCATTAAATTGAAAGTCCAAAGTACGTAAAACATGCCTACAGAATCACAAACCTCCCAACCTTATTACTTGTCTTGAAATATATCTGTGTCTATCATTAATACAACAGCAAAAAGATTATATTGTACTTAGTTTCAGACTATGAAATTCAATAGAATTAAACTCAATAGATTTCCAAGGAGATTTTGGCTATATCAAATGAGACACAAACAGTTTTAGAGCCATTATTTTATTCCCCTGGTAAAACTCAACAACAAGTGGGCCTATTTTTCCCTTTCTTTCAACAGATATTATCAGTACAAATGATATTCCCCATAGGCTAGCTAGAAGAGAAATTTACATAACTATCTTACTGGAGTAATTTCTGTCAACTTCACATTTCATTTTAAACAAATTTTCATAAAATACAGTAAGTAGTAAAGATATCTGCTAAACTTGGTCATATTCTCTGAAACACCAGATAATTTTCCACATCATAACTTTGCTTATATTCTGCATATTAATTTCTCAAAAAGCATTCCAGTCCATTCTGAGAATGAGAACCCAAACCCAATCATTTCTATTACCTGCAAAGATAAACACAACTACATATAACAAAAACATCTCTTTAATTTTTCATGATGACTCTGACATAAGTAGAAATTCACTCCAGAAAGACATTTTCAAAGATTATCATCTTACTTAGTGACTAAAATATCTAAGGATATTTTAAGGAGTTACATGACATTAAATAAACTATTTCCCTATCACTACTATTTATTTTGCATTTTGTAAATTTGTTTTATTTTTTTTATACTAGAACTGTTTTTCTACTAAATGATAACCTACTCTTCAAATTTAATTTTTAACCTTTTAAGTCTAAATAATCCCATACCCACTAAATAAGTGTTAAAAACATCAAAATGAGAATTAACTTGGGCTGAAGGCATAATTAGACTTACTTGAAACCTTGTGAGGATAATAAACATCTTAAAAGTTTTTTAAACCTGAGAAATGGTGGTAAAATTAAGTAAGTTCAAAGAACATCCGACTTCAGTTTTCATTCTGTCACTGTGATGTTTCAATTTTAATATAAATGCTAGGGCTTTTTAATGCTCATAATTTTTACAGAAAAAAATACTGTTACATTTAGAAGTTCTAATGTTTATCACCATCTGATGCTGTCATGGAAGCAATTGCTACTTACACTCTTTTAAAAAGTGAGAATTGCAATTCATCTAACTGATGACAATGTAATTATTCCTTTAATGTCAAAATAGAGGTGATTTCCCTTCCTTACACACAATTACACATGCAAATCCAGTCTTATCTGAAATCTTCTAAGTGTGCTGAATATCTGAATCTGAATGAGCAATATCTTATGAACTTACGACGATAGAACACAGATTTACAGCTATCCACCCTAAGTATATTTTTATTGTCCCCTTCTTCTGTAGGAACCCACTCTTCAGCATCCACACAGCTTTCAACACAATGTCATATCATCTACAATATACAGCAACAACCATTACAAAAATAACCGGGTGGTAGGGGGGAGCCACAGTGAATCTGAATGTCTCATGTGGAGGTTTAAATGACTTCATTAACTATTCAATAACACATACAAAAATCAGCCTTTCAGATTAGATACAAATCTTTTGTAAAATCAGTACCATGCAGTGAAGTATGCTTTGGGGTGAATGATGTCCTACCTGGTCTTTCAGCTGCTGTATAGAAGTCTGAAGGTTCAGGATCTGAGTGAAGAGCGGACTCTGCAATACCGACTTCAGAAGGTTCAATTTGTCTTCATTGACTACATCTCCACGTTCTCTTAGCTTGGCTTGCAAGCGCTCTGCTGCCTGCAGGGCCCGATTTTTGTCTATACCAAAGAGCAGTAACAGTATTCAAAGGACACACATTAACCCATGCCATAAAAATCCCAAATTTATTCCTTTTGGGAACACAAAATTGATTTTGGGGGGAAAGAAGAGGTACTGTAAAAGATCACTATAAATATGTCCTTCAAACCTTGAAGCTTCTTATAAGACTGTTTGAAAGCAGGGAACTAGTTATGGTATACGCGATGAGAAAGAAAATATAAAGAGTAGAAACTAATTGAAATGAAGTATAGTTGAGCTCTAACATCAGCTATTTCCATTCTTTTTTAAAAACTGCTGAAGACCTAATGCTCTGTGATCTTTAATTGCTGATATTTCACTTCTTAAAAGATTTTATTTATAAAGAATAAAAATATAACTTACTGGTAACTGATATGGGAAATGTCACTGATGAGTCATAATACGCAAAATATGACTATTTCATACAGTAAGGGGCAATGCATTCTATAACTGAGAAATTACTTGAAAAATAAATCACAATAATGTATATCCATTTAAGAACATTTCTTTTTAATAATTTCAATGCCTTTCCCAAAAGTTAAATAGTATATTTATATATTGATCATGTTATCAGTCACAAAGTCCTGAAAGTAACTATTTTGAGTGAGTGCATTCCTAATAGTCCTAGAGATTACCAATGGACAGTAACCCCATAGTGTCCAGTGGATAGTTAAGTTTCTACCAAAAAATATTTTAAAATATCCCCATAAAACACACATACACACACACACTTAAAATTTGTGGTTTTTTTTAAGAATAGGATATGCTCTAACATATTAATGATAATGACTAGTATATTTAAAGAAACATATTTTTTCATATAGTAATACCCAAAAGGGTTGGGAATATAATCAGAAACACTTTTTATACTACCAGTTCAAAACATAATGTTACCCAAGTTCACACATACACAAATTTAAACAAACAGTATTGACTCAAACATAGAAAAGTTAAAAGCAAATAATGAAAAAGAAATGAATGAGAATTTTTTCTGGATCATATATCCCATTGTATCCCAGAATACAAATCTAATAGTAATTCCCTTATCAAAAAAGGTATACACTGTTATAGCTAACAGAAAAAGATTGAAAGGTAATGGTTTAAATATCCTATAATACCCTTTGCTGTCTACTTCCTTACAAGGGACTTTCATACACTGACTAGTAATCTTTATGTGTGAGACTTTAGTATAAAATGGGTGATAAAAGAAATGAATACTCATGTGCTTTCATTATCAACATACTAAGAAAAAAAGTCATGGTTATCATCCCACAGAACAAAATTAGTTCCTTCTCCTTTTTCTACTACTCATTTTCACCCTACCCCTCAAAACCTCAGGTATCAAGACAATAGCCACAATCATCAGGATGCTGATGTGATTCCTAGAAACTTCCAGTAAACATATCCAAATAGTCCTGGGAAAGGTGAGGATGGGGGCATCAGATGGGGAGACAAGCAGGGACTGGGCATAGCAGACCTGAAATAACAAACTACTTCTATGACCTAGTTTCTCTAAAACTAAAGAACAACCTGAAAAAAAGATTAACATATTAGCATGGAAAATCTGGATGTTTCAACCAAACTTATCTCAGTAGAAATTAAACTGCCTTGAATCATCACCACTGAAGTTTACTAGCCTAAGTGTTTGTTACTGTTATCAACATAAAACTCAGTAATACTTTAATTGCCCAACAGAAAATACAAAGTAAAAGAAATGGACATTGATCTTCAGTACTAAAGATACTGTTAGCATTCCAGTGTTACCCAAAAACATTAATGAGAATGGGTTTACATTAATCTTTATTAAACCCCATAACTGATGAATATATTACGTTTTTTTTAACTTTTGCTTATAAACAACATGTTATTTACAACACTTCAGAATAAAATCTGTCCAAATATAGAAAGGCATTACCTTGGTTCAGTTTTAGTGAATAAAAACTCTAAAGTTAAGTTACAGACAGAATCCTATTATGTAGAATACAGTATATTTCAAAGATCCTAATAGAGTTTTATTTTTTATTAATCAAAAAAATAGGACTTACCTATAGTTTCTAACATATTTTTCAAAGTTCAGTGTTCTTCTCTACAAAGATTAAATAGCAACTAAAATGGAACTCTAAAGAGAAAAGAAATAAAATGGAATGGTTATATTTTATCAAAACTTTATAATTATTCTAAAACTAAACACTCTAAAAAGCACTTAATACTACTACAAAGATAGTTTTCTTTATAGGCAAAGAAAGTGATCAATTTAGAATTTACTTATATTATATTTGCAGACAATACTTGCATAGTAAGGTGAAGGCATAAAATCTGCTTTAAATAAGATGGTAGAATTATGAGGAGTACCTCCTTAAGTGCTTCTTAACACAAGTCACTATAATCTTAGATTTACTTACAGCTCCTTACCCACAGAATAAGGAGCTTATTCAAGTCTGAATGAGAAACTGTGTGGGCAAAAAAAATTAAAATGTAAAATGTACAAAGTGTGAACCACTACTTTAATATCCTCAGTCTTAACTGGGTAACAAAACACACATATTTAGTTGAATAGAAATGAATTTTGACACTCAAGTAATATGAGTCACTGTAGGATAACACATTAAATTACAGACAATTAAAAAAACAGAATGAGAACACATTATTAAATTTAAAAAAAGTTTCAAAGGATTTCAAAATACCCTTCTGATTATGTTATCTTTTTTTTCCCATTCAAAAAGCTCACCTCCTTTAACCCAACAAATATATTTTTGAACAGTAATCTAGATTCATTAAAGTACTTAATTAGAGATCTCAATTTGCAATATCCACATCACTAAGCCATCTTTAATCTTTGCTGTTCAAAAGTTAGTACCATCTACATAATTATTCCTATCCTTTGCATTGCAGAAAACTCTTGAGTCATCAGGAAGTCTACCAGTCATCTCTTCAATGGAAAAAAGTAATCTATAATCAGGCATTCTTATTTTTCATCTGGGAAACAGTTTCTCTGAGAAGAAACAAGTTACCCCTGTTATCTCTCTAAGAGAAAATGTATTTGCCAGGTTCAGAGGGGCATAGATTTGTGTGGAGTATGCAGAGAAAAGTACACGGTAAGCAGTTCCTGAGAAAAACACTGCTGTCCAAAAGTTCACCTATGAGTCAGTATGTGGAAATAGAATACCGTTTTTTTAACCAGAGAAACTCTTATCATAAAGCTAAAAAAAAAAAAAAAAAAACTCAATTCAACTACAGGTTGCTGACATTAGCTCCCAGATGAAAATTCCACTACTGTGGCATTCAGTGATAAAAAATTAGTTTTACAATCTCTCTTCTCTGAAATCCCCAAAGGAAAAATAAAAAAATAAAATGTTTCCATGAGATCCTCCAAGAGAATGCACAATTAGTAATCATGACAAAGAGAAGAGGTTAAAAAGTAACTGTCTATACCCAATATTCCAATACCAGGGATTCAGTTTTAAGTTTCAACAAACTCATTTGTGATCAAAGAATTGTTAAGATAGACAGATTAAATTCACTCTCATCAAACTGAAGACATTATCCTTTTCAGTACATCTTTCCCTTCCAACACATTTCAACACTATACAGAAATAGAAGGGAACCTGGATGTTAACATGCATCATAGCCACTGGCAAGACTTAAAGAAGAGCCATTACATGTCAAAATACCAAGTAATGGGTGTTGTTTCTTGTTTGTTTGTTTGTTTGTTTTAGAAATTCATCCTCATTCATAAAGAGGATACTGAATCTGAGAGGCAGTAAAGAGAAAAATGAGATGTGAATGTAATAACAAGAAGAGTGACACTAATACTGGGGCAGAATGAGGGATAACTACCACTAGCTGGACACTAATCAAAGCACCTTATCCAATTAAGTCCTTGAATTCTTATACAATGTACACTTATATAAATGAGAAAACTTAGGCACAGAAAGGTTATTTGTCCAATAGCACACTACTTATAAGTGATAAAACCAAGATTTGAACTGGGAACAGTTTGACCCCAGAGTAAATTAACAATTTAACTTCTATATGTTGCCTCCTGATAAATAGGAAGAGTCTCCCCATCATTCTTTCTGATCTTGCCAAGTTCAAAATTGGACAGACCCTGCCCAACAGTAGAAGAAACCAAAGGAAGAAATAGAGGCCCAAGGTGAATAGTCTGAAATGGATAGTTTAGCTAATTCAAACCATACAGTTTGCTTTTTATGTTGTTTAGCCAACAAACCATACAATTAAGTCAGAAATTAAAAACTATGAGTAGGTATAGAAAAGAAAGATCAATCACTACAAGCCATTGTTTTTATAATGTTCATGTAAGACAAATATTTTTTTCAAATCTAAGACGTAAAGAAAAATCATAAGCAAAATATTAAGCTTCCTTATATTAATATTCAAAGTACATTAAAAACATGGCTATTACATTTCAAGTTGCTAAGCCCCAAAGCAATGAGAATAAACATATGACAATCATATAAATTATTAGTTCCCCTCTAGCTACTGTTCATGTATTCTACTTGCAGCCATCACTATGGTTATAAGTGAACCTGTCTGTTTCTGTAGTCATGGCACTCAGAAGTGTAAAATATGTCAATGATAGCTCAACAAATTCAGTACCTATTAGACATACAACATTGAGCACACATACTTTCAGGCAAGTAGGTATGGACCTTATTAACCATCTTCCTCATTACAACATCTTCCACCGCCAGGTAAATCATTGGCTCCATATTCCAGAAAAGACAACAGAGGAAAGGAAAAGTTGTGGCTTTACAACAGTAATATAATTAGTAAGCCAGAGGTGTTAGGTTTGGATCCAACCCTGCCTGATTTCAAAGCCCATACATGTTCACTCTATCACACTGCCATCTATCTTCCAAATAGTCTTAGAAAAATCACATGGTGGAAATCAGATGTTAAAGGGGGGGGTAAATGTTCAGGACAATGCATTAAGTTGCTAGTATTTGCATAAAAGGGGGAGGGAAACTGTTCAAATAAAAATAACACACACATATCTATGAAAACACAGACTATTTCTACAAAATTCCCAAAAGATGCTTAATAACGGCATGGTTTGTCAGCAGGTCTGGAGGACACCAAGAAAAATTTATTTTGTGCTGTTATTTCTTTTGTGCCTTTCAAAATTTTGTATTACTCTAAAATTGACATATTTAGCAAATAAAATCAGAATACCCAGTTACATTTAAATGTAATATTAATGATTTTTTAGTGTAAGCATATCCCATTCAATACTTGGGACAAATTTATGCTAAACACAAATTTGTTGGTAATAATTCAAATTTAAGCAAGCAACCATTATTTCATCTGGCAGCCTTCCTTATGATTTATGTATATATTAGCCAATAAAGAAATCAAATATTTTAAATCATTTTTTATTTAAGGTTCTTATGACTCCTGGAAAACATTAATATGACAACAAAGTTGCCAAGTCTTTATAAATCTCTAAAGATTTTACCGGTGATATATAATTGATGATTTGGTTGATAACACCAGTTTCAGCAAGGGATAAATATCAAACACAATATTTGATTATATTTAGAAACAGGTAAACTGACAATCATTTTACTTTTCAACAAAAAGTACTGGTAAATTGTAGGCACAACTGTTCTATACAGTAGAACATCAGTGCTTGAAACATAAAACAAATCTTTCTGACCAATGCAGATTATATGGCAACTAACAAGTGACAATGTTTTATACTAAAAATAACTTTAAAAGAAAGTGTCCCAAATGCATACAATTTTCTAGTTATCTTAAACAATTTTGATGAAAAAGAAGTGCAATGTTAAAAGCTTAATGCAATAGTGTGTAGCTTGTCAAAGTCGCTCAGCATCTGTTACTGCATTTAAATTTAGCATTTGTCTCATTCATAGCTGCCTCAGCACTACCTGAAGTTAGCAGATAAAGGCAAGGCTGCAGTCATTTACAGGTAGTTTGTCAAAAACCTATTTGATCATGACAGCAAAACTTACACTTCCAGTCATAATTCATATTCTAGGATAACATCACCAAACTGTTGCTCTAAAAACATAAGAACGTCACACTACCCACCAACATCACGCTGTCATCCAACAGAAAGTCTTTTCTGAGCATCTGTTCTTGTGAACTTCTCCCTCATTTTCATAGGCTTGATCAAAAAAGCAAATATGAACATTTTCTTTTGTTTTCAAGTTGACATTTATGAATATTCCCAAAGATAAGAGTATATTAATTCTATTTTGCAATAATATTAATTCTGCAATAATAAGCATATATTAATTCTATTTTGCTCCCGCAAAAAAAAAAAAAAGAAAACCGAGTATCAAGGAATCTTACCTCTGCAACATATTTCAAACACTGATTGATAGTTTTGTCTTTCCTTTGTAAAACAAAGTCATAAATTACTGTCCTGAGTGAAAAATGCTAAAGGGCCATAGGATAAGGAAAAAGCTTCAGTTCTACTAGGTCAACAACAGGCAGGGGTATCTACATGAGCGGCTTGTTGCTGGGTGGCAGAATTAGAGGAGAATACAGCCAGGGAAATCACAGGCAAGTGAATGGGATTTAAAAAAAAAAAATTAAAAAGACAATTCATCTATACAACGACAAAAGATGAACACAAACTCAAAAGGAAGAGTTAAGAAAGTTTCCTGGAGGCAAGAACAGCTATAAAGCATTCAGAGTAACAGGAAGTTAGAGCTGATAGGGTGACAGAAAATATCTCCCTGTACTGATGCAGACATATAGGAGCTTCAGAGGAATGCAAGTAGTTTTTTTATATCTGGAATGGGGAGTGAAAAAAAAACTAAAGATATAGTGAAGCTAGAGATGTGTGTTAAAGCTAAATTACTGAGATCCTTACATAATTTTCTTAAAGAGTTCAGATATTTAAATTTTAAGTTTATTTTAGTACAATGAGTGACATAATCAAGCTTTGTTTTAAGAAAGATGGTCTAGGAAGCAAGAGAAATGGGAAACACAAACAAACAAAAACCCAGGTAGGAAATATTTAAAAAATAGAGAAAAAGGTGAAAAATAAATAAATTGGGAGATTCAAGCATTGATGAAAATATATAAACAATGAGATCTGGTAATATAAAAAGAAGATAGAGGAGTTCAGGATGAATCAGTTTTTGGCTTGAAATGCTGACTGGATGATATAACCAATCACTGAGACAGAGAATAAACAGCAATAAGTTCTCATCAAGAATTAAACTGGTTATTATTGTATCTTAAGTTTCTACTATAGATTAAACTGTATCTCCTCAATCTTAAATGTTGTAGTCCTAACCCTTAATGTGATTATATTTAAAATAAGATTTTTGGGGCTTCCCTGATGGCACAAGGGGTTAAGTCACGACACTATAAAACTATTTGCAGTCACTGAAGCACCAGTTCAATCCCTAGCCAGGGAGCTGACACATATGGTGCAGCAGACATCTTCAGTTTCACTCGCTGCTCCCCTCAGCAGTGTATTTCAGTAGATCTACCTGTTCTGCTCCCCACTCTGTCTCTGGTGAATCTTCTCATTCCCCCAGCCCCGCACCTCTGGCCTGTAGCCCAGTTCTTGCATGTATAAATAAATAAATCTTTTTTTTAAAAAACTTTAAAAAAAGAAAGTAAGATTTTACAGAGATAATTCAGGTGAAAGGAGACCATGAGGATGGGGTCATGATTAAATAAAATCCTTAGCCCACTAAGAAGATATCCCTCCTTTTTCTTTTTCCTTCCCACCCTTCTCCTACCTTTCCTCCTCAGGTATGTATCCAGGAGCCACCACATAGACACACAAAGAGAAAGTATATACCCACAAGTCAGGCAGAGTCCTCACCAGAAGCAAGGCTGCTAAATAAAACTTTGGTGCTATGTTTTACAATCTCTAGAACTGTCAGGAAATACATTTCTATTATTTAAGCCACCCAATCTTTATAGGTCTATGGTATTTGTTGTGGCACCAAGACTATGGATCTTCTTATGACTAATACAGATTTTAAACTTCCCACAGCACCTGCTCCAAAGAATAGGCTATTCTATATAAATTGACACCATGCTTTTTCAACTATAACCAAAGGTAACAGGGTAGAGCACCTCACGCATGGGAAATCAAAGTATCGATCTAAAAGGTAGAACAGGGCTAGATCCTCTCTTAGGAGCATAAGAAGAGAAACCTTAAAAAAATAAACCATACAGTGGTGAAGCAAGAGATTCATACTAACAGGCATGTCTGTAAAATTTACTTTGGTTTTGAAAGTTACTTCCTCCTATCTTTAAATCTATTAGTCTGAGGTTCATTATTCTTTCAAAAAGTAAACAGATCCTTACAACGTATACAATTCAACAATAAAATCCAGTTAAAAAAAAAAAAAAGGCAGTAGAAAAGCCAGACAGGGCCTCCCCTGGTGGCGCAGTGGGTTAAGCAACGCACTACGAAGCAAATCGCAGCCACTGCAGCACGAGTTCGATCCCTGCTGCCAGCCAGGG
>JAGFMF010011478.1:932473-950046 GCA_019455555.1 Galemys pyrenaicus
CTTCTCTGCAGAAATCTTCTTTTCCTGTTCAGCTCCACCCACTTAGGGCGGAACCAGGATTTTGGAACTTCCCCTTTTCCTGGGACCACCCTGTTACAGGATCAAACTCAAGCTGCAGTGACTGCTGATAGCTACTTACTGAGGTGCTTAACCCCTGGCGCCATCAGGGCAGCCTCCAATGGTGGCAATTTTTTTATGTAAAGAATAAGATTGTAAGTATTTCAGATTCTAAAGGCTATATTATATCTCTATCTCAACTATGTAACTACTCAACTCTGCCACTCTAACTATGAAATCAGTTACAGATAATAAGAGACAGCCAATAGAAATGACGCTGATAATTTTACAGGTTGAGAAATATTGGTCAGTATTTGAAAATGTACAAACCACTCCTACTTCCAAACCTCATGGGGAAAACAGGTTACAAAGCCCGGAATCCTAACATTTACAGACCTCCATTATAAAGGTTCCGACCTCCATTATAAATGTTCCTAATGTGAACTCTGGGGAGAGCCCCATCTAGCTGGACACGCCAACTTGTAAACTGACCTTTCAAGCAAGCAAGAAATCTGGTCATTCCAGGGGAGATAATTCTCACCACCTTCCAAGTCCCCTCACTCCACTCCCAGCAAAAGCCCAGGTGCATGCATCTCTCCAAAATTTTGGATTGTATATTAGATGTTCAAACCTAAGAACTTTTGTGTTTTTAAAGCAACTATTTACCTAAATTTTGTCCGATGCAAGAGATTATATTACATAAATATGTATGATTCAACCCTTACAAAAAGTTCACTAGTGACTTGTATCCAAATTCAACATGGAAAAACTCCCAAGTCTCATACATAGCATCCTTTAACTTTTCAGAACAGATATTAGTGAGTCTGTAAAAGGTAACCTAAAAAAGAATAACTCTGGAAACACAAAGGAATGTTTAGGTGTCACCAGAGTTTGATAACAGTCTGATGAATTTTCAGATTCTTCCCTTCTAGACATTAAAGGAACAAGGAGCGGTTTCCTTCTCGGCTGAAGTGCTGGTCTCTTATCTGACCACACCAAAGAAACACTAGCCGACACCCACACTCTCCCCTCCCCACCCAAGACAGCACGCAACAACCACGCCGGTTCTTCCCAAGCAGAGCAACCTCTGCAACCAAACAGAGAAATAGATGGAGACCGACGGAGACATCCCGCCGCCCCCGACTCGCCCCCGGCCAGCGCAGGGGCAGCCATGTCCCGCTCTCGCCCGGCCCCTCCCCCCTCCGCAGTCCCGGCTTTCATGTCCACGAGATCTGCAGAAAAGCCCGGCCTTTGTACGTCCGCAAAGGCAGCAAAAATTGACACCATCACCACCTCCGACACACACAAACACAACTCTGCCAGACACAAAGCGTCTCCCGAAAGGCGCTGTCCGAGGAACATCCGGCATCCCGGGGCTGCGACACAGCAGACAAAGGCGTCCCAGGGTGCGGGGGCTCGGGGGGGGGGGGGCTGGGGGGGGGGGGGGTGGAGGGAGTAGGGGTGGCGGAAGAATCTCCCACCACCGCGAGCAGCGGGTGAAAGGGCGCAGGCACCGAGGGGAGGAGGAATGTCGGGGAGGTGGATACCAATTAGCGGCGCGCTAGGGGTTCCAGCCACCTAGGCTAAACACACAATCTGGGGACAGTTCTTCCCGCCACCCCTCCCCCAACAGCCCGAGACCGCTGGAGGGGGTGTCCGGCCCGGGGTGCGGCCGCTGTAGTGGCGCAGAGCAACAGGCTCCAGCGCCCGGGAACAGCCGACATTGGCGCCCACCCGGTGTTTCCCCTCCTGGACACAAGACTGTGCCCTGCCTGGCACAAGGACAGAAAAACTTTTAAACCATCAGAGTGAGCAAGAGTAAAAGAGGAGGAGGCAAGAGAGGCTGCAAGACCCGACTGTCGCTCCGGGGCGGGCGAGTAGCGGAGGAAACTTCCAGACCCCATCCTCTTAAAGCGCCAGAGGCGAAGCGGCTTCCCCTACCGCCCGGCCGCGCGGGGTGGGGCGCGAGCACCCCGCCCGCCCCGCGCCGAGCCCCAGGCGCCCGCACATAGCGCGCGGGGGCGCGCTTCGGCCTCCCGGCCGGGGCCCCAACATCGCTTACCCGGCTCGCGGCGGCCGCGTCGCGCCGGGACGCGAGAGAAGCGGAGGGCTGAGGAGCTTCGCTTGGCTCACGGCCTCTCTCTTCTTTCCTGAAGTAACGGCCCAGCGGAAGCTTCGGGATAAACGCGCACACACACTCACGCGTAACCGCGAAACTTAATCCCGCCCGGCCGCCGGCAGCCCGACGCCAGCCTCGCGCTCCGCCGCGCCCCCTCCCCCAGCGCGCGCCGCACTTGCGCCGACCGGGCTGCCGAGGCGGCGGCGGCGGCGGCAGCAGCGGGGCCCGGGCTGCCGGGGCTGCGTGACGCCTGCGGCCGGCGGGGCCCCTGGGCCAATCAGGGGGCGCGGCCCAGCCAGCGGGTCCTGGGTTTTAAACTAGCTGCCCCTGCGCTCGGTCTGGGACAGAGGGAATGGGCTCTGAGGTTGCTGGAGGGAATACGGAGTTAAATGCGAATGTTAACTTTTTAAAAGCTAATTATTTAGACATGTCCTTGCAATATTTGGGAAGTATTTATTCTAAAAATACTTTTTATCTCATATTTGAAATGAACAGTATTCCTGATATGTTTGTTAAATCTGGCAACTTGTGGGGACTGGTGGCCTCTATTTCTACTTCTGGGGACTTGTGAAAATGTTATGTAGACTGTCTTGCGGGTAAAGTAGTACAGGGTGGTGATGAGAACCGCTGTCTAGGAGACTTGGAGAAGGCGGTGAGAATAATTTCATTTTCAAAGTAACTTTTAGCACACTTCAGAGTACATACTTGCACCCTTGATCAACTAAAGGACAGAATAAACATAAAGGATGAGTTCAGAATTGCATGGTGCCACGAAAAAAACACTCATTTCTATTTTAATGATTTGTGATTGCTTATGATCTTGTCGATTCCTGGCTCACACAAACTTACATAGGGAAAAAGAAGTGCTCGTTCTTTCAATACATATGTCTAGTATTAAAGTTAACATGAAAGGATATTCATAAGTTCAGTTTTAACTATATAAAAGAATATTTTCATATATGGAATAAAAGTTCTATTTTTTTTGGCAGACATGATTTTTTTCGTTTTGTCTACTAAAAAATCAATCTCCTCTCCAAAATCTACCTAATATTTAAGGGGAAACAGTTTTTAAAATTACAAGAATTCACTATTTCACAAGTGCTTTGCGCTTTTAGATGGATGTTTTTGAAACCAGCACAATAGATCATTTTCCTGAAAAATATTGGAAATTGAGTAAAATGCTTTTTCATTCTGGAATTTCTCAACATTAAATTACAGACACCTTTTTCTTTCTGACCCTATTCTTCAGTAAGTTAATTTTTATGTCTAGCTTATCCAATGATTCCTAAATTTTTATCTTCAATCTGGGCCTCTCCATACATCTGAATGTACGCTCTACGTCCCTGTTTGCCACTCTCAAACCTAGCTTATCCAAAATGGAACCATAGTTTGGCTCAAGGCCCTCCATTTTCACTGTTTAGTGTTTCTCTGAGTGTCACCACCCTGAACATTCTCCATGATTTCCATTAGGATAAACCCATTGTGATACATTCTCATCTTACCCTGTACTTTTACTTCATAATATCCGTCCTATTTTGTAGTTACATACATGTATGTATGTAACTACATATAAAAATATGATTGTTCTGGCTTCATGTAGCAAAGTGAATCCTACATGTTCACTTAAAACAGTAGTATATGTGGGTCTCCCTGGTGGTGCAAGGGGTTAAGTCTCTGCACTTTGAAACTAGCTGTAGCCACTGCACTGCAAGTTCAATCCGTAGCCAGGGAAGTGACCCACATAGCACAGCAGCAGACTTCTCCTGTCTTGCCCACAGCCCACCCTCAGCAGTGTATTTCTGTAGATCTGCCTGTTCAGCTCCCCACAGTGTCTCTGGTGAGTCCTCTCAACCTCTCCCCTCCCACACCCTACACCTCTGACCTGTATCCCAGTTCTTGCATGCATAAGTAAATCCTTACGACAAATAAACAAACAAAACAGTAGTCAGACAAAAAGGCATCTTGTTTGGATTAATTCCTCCATGAAATCATCCAGTAGTTGGGGATATTGCATGTGTAGTGGAAGTTTTGCTCTCACCACGGCCGTAGGAAAGAACTAGGCAGTACTCCAGGACTTTGTGAGGTCAGGCACTTTTATTTATGTGTATATGGACCCAGACACAGAAATTTTGTAGCTATTGCTCTATTCCATTTGCTCTAAACTAGGAGGCCCTGGATTCACTAGACCACTGCTTTTTAAAACCAAGTGCTTGTTTAAGACTCCTTTTTAAGTGAAGTAAAATCTTATTGAGAAAGTCAAAAGTCAAAGTTTAAATCAGTTAAGATAAAACTGTTACTCTCTATGTGTGGGTTGAAACCCACTCCCCCCCATTCATATAGATGAATAATTCCATCCCATTTGACTGAAGATGAAGGATTAGGAATATTGCCTTCCAGCTACAACCCCAATGAGGCATTATTCATAGCGATTTGTTTTTCTCAAATTTGAACAATAAACAGAAGGATTTGGGGAACTTCCTGGGTTATTTACACTATTTTTATTGTGATTTAACAAACACAAATATAAATTATGTACATGATGATATTTTACACTAGTAGCTCCTCTACAGTTCTACAACTGGTAAGAGACCCAAGCAGGGGACCTATTTAGCTGCCTCAAAGAGCACAGTCTTTGCACTGCTTTCCTAACAGTGAGTATCTTAGTTGTGGGCCATGGGTAACTCCCTCATTTGGTGGGTGTAACTGCAGGACACAGGGCTGTGACCCTGTAAGAGCCAAATATTTCCCCCAAACTGAGTGATTGTAGGAAAATTATAAGTGTAGCATTGTAAACTATTTCTGTATCTTTAAGCAGCTGTGACTCAATAATGTTTCATTTGAGTGCAAACTAGGTGAGATATTTGCATTGCCCTCTGCCTAAGAGTTATCTGATATCTAGCCCATATGTATTACTAATTTATTAGTTTGAGAAAAGATTTTCATATTCTGATGAAATGCTTAACTAACTGACTTTAATTGACCTCTTGGGTCTCAAGTTAAATAAAGAAAGAGGTTTGGATATTTTTTTCAATTTGCTCAATATTAGAAAAATATCAACCATTTCAAACAATCTGTACTTTTTGTCTCTAATGAAAACAGGCAAGATTGAAAAGAAAGAAGATGAAGAAGAGAGAAGATAATGTTAGGATAATAAATATACATGTACCTAGGAGAAAGCTATTAGGAAGAGGAAATAACTGAGAGAATGTGTGGCATGTGAAAAATGTAACATTTCTCTTTTGAGAACATGTTGAGTACTCACCCTCTATATAACAATTTATAGGAGAATAGAAGTCTACAGTGTGTCTGATGGTCTCACCTCTCTCTAAAGAAGAAAGTGCACTGGGAGGTCATGAATTTCTGACCTTAAATCTATTTTGCTTTCAAACCTTCAATATTTGGTGCTACAAGAAAACCCTAGGAAAAACCCTGGGACAAGGTTCATTTGGTGGAGAAAGACAGATTCGACATCTCTGACTCCAGTTTATGCAAGCTAGAATGACATTTTGATATCTTTTCTCTTAAAAACATTTTTTCTTAGGTATCATCTGTACTGTGAGGGTATACGTAGAGTGTTCAAACACAAGCCAAGAAAAATACACAATAACAATAAGGAAAAGAACTTGTTCAAGTTACACAGTATCTTTTAGGTTAACACCTTTCCTTTAGAAAGGCAAAAAGAATAAAGAAGAGAAATTGAATTTTCGGAACCACCAGTGAGTTACTGGATCACATATTACCTGATACCCACTCCTTCTCTTGTATTTCCAGTTATATAAGAGACTCTCACATATATTTCCATTAGTTCCTAAACTAGATTGAATTGCATTTTCTCAATTCAAACTACTCATTTGCAACTAAAAGCTTCCAAACTTATGAAATATATACATTAAACTATTGACAGTGAACTAAGATAAGTACATTTTCAAGAAACACACTAAGCTTTCCTCAGTTGGTGGGTGTTTGTTAAAGAATAGTCTGGAGAACACAGAAGATAAAAATTCCCATAACTGATACTGAGAAATGTGACATCTCTTTGGTCATATCACCAAGCATGCAGGGAGGATGGCAAGTCAGTTCAGAGCAGACAGCTCTAGAGACCACATTTTCTTAGAGATTTTGCAAACCTCCCATAATTATGATTCAGCAGAGGCCTGTTGCTATTTATCTCGCTTTCCTTCTGCCTCTAACAATGTTTGTTTAAATTGGTGCCTTGAAAGTCTGGTGAGTCCTGATGTTCTGTTCTATTTAATAATGAGCATTGAAAAGCAGCTGGGGGCTCTGAGTGCATAGGAAGTTGTGTTGACTCATGAGCCTCACTTTTCAGGGAGCAGTATTAAAATCAGGATCTCCTCAAGTCTAGATTGAGAAGTCTTTGCTTAAAGCTATTTCAAGTATTTAGAGAGGGCATTTTCTGGGTGTTTGTCTGAGAAACTGAGAACTGTCTGGCTGCCAGTAGTTTGGTTGGTTTGGGGGTAGGAGGAGCAGTGTGTGTGTGGATTTACATGTGGTTCTATCTATATGCCTGCATGATGGTTTTGTCCCTCGTTCCAAACACCATGTTTTGCACCTGATTATACCCGCTATTTTGATGTTTCCAGTTTCTCTGTGGTTTTAGTTGATAGATTAATTCCTCAGGTATAAAGCTCTAGATCCTAAGATCCTATGGTGGGGTTTCTCAAGCTATCTTTCCAAAGTGTCATCTAAATTAATTACAGGAAAAATGATTACATGTTTGGATATTGTGTCAATGTTAAATTGCTTTGAAGATTTTTAAAGAAACTTTTGATTGTGGAAGAAGCTATCAGCCACACTTTGGGAAGTGGTTTTCCAAAGCTTATTATTCCAAACCAGAAATATTTGAATCTGGATCCCTAAATCCTGAGATATTTACTTGTGAGATTGCTAGAAATGCAAACTCTCAGGCATCTGCTCAGATGCAATGAATCAGAATCTTCTGTTTAGCCAAATAGCCAGGTGATTTATATGCACATTAACATTCTTAAGGAGTTTTTCTTGTTTTTTTTTTGTCTTCCAGGAATGTGCCACTCACCATATCTCTAAGTAATAGCTTTTTCTTCAGAGATTCACATAGTTGGCATTTTCTCCTCATCCAGGTCATTGATCAAAAGTCACCTCTGTAGAGTCTTCTCTGGCTCTATAATAAAATAAGTAGCCTCTTCCATTTGCATTATCCTGTGTTACTTTCTTTACAGCATTCATTCTTGTACCTTTATGTGTCCCCCAACCCCCATTCAAATGTAAGCTCCATGAGAGCAGATCTCCTATCTCATTTCCAGCCCTTTACCCAGTACTGTTGCTGATCATGTGGGTTATGTTCAAGCAACTGTGGAATAATCACCAAGACACTGGACTCAGGTTTACTGCCAGACTCCCGACTTCAGGAGGGAATCCAAGAGAGGAGCCTGTAATTGTCGGGGTAGAGAACTAGCTGGCTGGAGAGCTGGCCTGCCAATAGCTAGCTGTGAGCTGGCTGGCAAGGCTGGTTTTAAGACAGCAGACTGTGCTGGGTGCTTGGATTGGGAGCAAAAAGTTGATAGTCAAAGGTTGCTAGTCACTGAGCTAGCAGTCAGAGGCTGGTATACTGAAGCACAGGTAGATTATGTCGGCTTCACTCCTCTGGGTGTCAAAGTGCAACAATGAGGCAAAGGGTGATAGTGGGAAAGCACCATAATAGGGAAAGTACCTGTAAGGTAAATGAAAGGTTATCAGGTTTTTCCGACCTCCGGCAGGCACCGCAAGTTCGGTGTGAGCGTATGCAGATGGGTGCACCTGCACAGAGAGACTGTGTATATAAGGCTAGCATCACAGGGAAGCCACTAGCAGTGAAGTATGGTGGTGGAGTACAGTGGAGAACATCATGAAAAAGCTAAGACAACCAGGCAACTGCTTGAACCGATGATGAACTATCCTGGTCTGGGATGGTTGCAGGACAGTTCCCATGGTTACCCCCAATGGTTACCTCTAATGGTAACAGGCTCCTCCCTTGGACCCCCTACTGCTGTCTCTCTTGCAGTAAACCTGAGCTTGCTATTCTTTATTCAGATGTGTCGATGATTATTTCTCAACTGCTTGAACACAAGAACTCACTTGATCAGCAACAGTACTAGTACAGTGCCTGCTATGTGGTAAGCACTCCTTACTGCTACACCTCACCGCTTCTGTTTATTGCTCGCTCTGTGTCTCTGAGTTTGTAATGGAAACCCAATCCAAACAGTTATACTATAAAAAGGACAGGTTCTGGTTACAGAAACTCAGCAACCACCCACAGGTCAATTTAGTCTCTGGCTGCATTTCTCTCTTTCAGCACTCCTGTGTCAGCTTCATGTTCATACTGGCATTCAGACAGCCACAGCAGTTCCAGCTCTCACATTGCCACCAAATGCTGTCCAGAGACCATGCAGTGCAGCTGCTCTTTTAAAAAGTATGTACAAACTTCTCTCTTAAGAACCTCTTGCAACATTTCTCTAACATTCCTTAAATTGAAGTGGATCACATGCTGACTCTAAATACATAGACACATACAGAGATGATTACAAATGATAATACAATAAAATATATATGATATATATATATCTTAAGTGTATGTTTCAATAACTTTTTAGATTTATATATGCCCAGGCTGTCATCAACCAAACCAAAATGTACAATATTTCTACCATCCCAGAAATTTGCCTTGTACCCTTTCCAGTCAATAGGAGTAATAGTGCCTTGCTGAGCCACATAGGAGTTGAAGACAAAATAAACCATCCAGATATTGATTCAATTTTTATTGAAAATGTTGATGTTTTAGTATTCATGTTGATTTTTATTTTAAAAAATATTGCACTGAAATTTTACCTTGATTACAGTATACTTTTGGTGTCTCCCCATAAATTTTGTGTTTGTGCGGAATGTGAATGCCACCCTCACTTCACGCCCCTCTCCCTAGATGTAGTCCTGGGAGAACCTCTCTGTGTCTCTCTTAATTTTCTCTGTGCATGTGACCTCTTCACACTATGAACTAAGAGTAGCAAAAATTTTTATATGGTAGCTGAAGACTCCCAGACTGTGCAAGAGAAGCCAGTAGGCCAGCTGCATTTGCAGCCCTTATCTGATATGATTTCGGAAGTCACCTAGTGTAACCTCTGCCCTATTTCATTCATTGCAGCAGACAAAGGTTCTCCAGGTCCAAGGAGGGAGAACAGAATCTATTTCTTGACAAGAATATCAAAGAATTTTCAGATACACTTTAGAACTACCATGAATCTCATTGCTTTTACAGTCAACTAGGGGTATTAATGCATAGCCCTTATTTTCAAGTATTAAAAATTCCTACCCAAATGATTTTTTAAAATTATCTTAGATCCAACTTAAAGTATTCCCTCTTTGCCCCAAGTTCAGTTGGATACTGTTGGTTTTATTCACTCCTTCCTATTTCTGGCCCATCCAACTTTAGGGTAAGAAGCTGGGAATGAGATAAAAAGAGGCAAAAATATTTTTATTGGCTGGATGTTGAAAACTGTCTTTAAAGGAAGATATCCAAAAGCTAACTCCTTTTTGTGGGGGTGATTTAGTGAGTTATTTGGAAACATCCTCCACTGTAGCACCTTGGACCTCTGCCCATTAAGGGGTTGATGTATATTCCTGTTGATCTTACAATAACTCCCCTTCAACTCCTGCTTTCCTGATACAGCCCACAAGCCTCTTCCTACTTGAGTTCACTTATCTAGCTAAGCAGTTCTTCTGGAAATTTCTTTCAAAATGGCACTTGTCTAGCTCTATCACCGTCTCAGTTGTTTCTATGGCACCACAGAGAAACTCAACAACTCAATTCCAGGTCTGCAGATTGGTCCTGGAGCTACCATAACAGAGCTAGAAAGCCTGTCACTATTCTCTGTGCTCCTCAAACTCTAGAAGACCCAGATCAAGCTTTCCCTGAAATTTCTGTCACTACACTCTGCTTCAATAACTGCACCTAAGATTTACATACATCACAATAAATATCCAGGTGATGAACTGACTCCCCTCTACCAGGCAAATCTGTCTTGCTGAGTCATTATTTTGAAGCTCCACTCACTTATTTAGCCAGATGGTAAAGACGCAAGACTGTGCACTATGAAGAGAGAAAGAGAAATATATAGCACTCGCCACCATCTCTAAAGTTTCTCCAAAGAAAGTTCATATTGAAAACTCTCCTTTGAATCCCTACTCTGTTAACATAGCCTGAAGTGGATAAATGAAGGGTATCAGGGTGAATGTTAGGTTTCTTAGTAAGTTCCACGGGGATGTAACCAGTTCTTACATTGAGAATATGTGGATCAAATATTACTTGAGTCCTAAGATTTGGGACTATTAAAGTGTCAAGAGAATAAAAATGTCCCATTTGACATCAGCAATGCTTCTGTATCCCCTGTTTATAATTACATGTTTTAGTGCCTGGTGATAGATCATGTCTCATCTATCTCATCTTTTGCATCAGTATAACATTATTTTAATTATGATTGCTTTATAACATGTCTTAATAACTGGTACCCCCACTACTATTTTTTCTCTCAAAATTATCATAGCTTTTCTTACCTAATAGAATTCTCATAATACTTTCCTTTATGGAAATCAATATTGTTAGATAAGCCAAAATATTATGTAAATTGTAGCTTACTTTTTTATTAATAGTATCTGAAATTATTTGCATCTTTGTTTATTTGCATCTTTGTTTTTAAAAGGTGCTATATTTCCACCTTATGGCACTCATATTTTAGAGGAATATTCATAAGAGCATTAACAGCAGTGGCTTTGAGATGTGCTTCTTTTCCTAAAGAATTTTCCTTTAAAAATGTAAATTGGTCTGTTGGAGGCCATCTATCAAGTAAATTGTTGGTAAGGTGTTAAGTGAGTTATCAGATATGCTTTTTCTACGTATGGCTTTAAAATGCTAGTTTCTTACAGGGAGTTAGAAACTGGCTGAAAGAGTGAAGAAAAGAATAAAATCATTTTAAAGTGAAACACTTTAAAATTACAGGCATCTATATTATTATCTATACTTTTTAAAGTCCTTACCTTCCCATTACTAGTCTTAATCTACCCACTGTGATAATCACTAAAGTGAAACACACACACACAAAAGTGAAGTGAAGGATTCAAATCATCCAGACTAGATAATTAGCTTCTGAAAGTCCTATTTTTATTGCAAGAGGATGATGAATTTAATGAACTTAGAAATTACATTTTCTGAAAATCTGTATAAAATGAATAAACATAATGCATTATTAATAACCATAATTAGTAATCCTAGCTCAGTAATGAGACTGCAAAATTGAAAAATTTGACAAGAGCAAACTAACACATTAATAATATCATTTCAGGGACATATTTGAGTTTCTGCTTTAAAAGGCTTTGCCTCTTCATAATAATCTCTGAATTTTGGCTCTTCATCTCTGTGATACATGGCATGGTCTTCCTGGAAGAGTTTATTTATTGAAAAGCCTTGCTCTAGCTTATTCAACAAGTATGGTTTGTTTTTAATTTGATGTAAATTTAACTTTGAGACTTTCTCTTTTGTTTCAATTAGATTACTGTAAAACATAAAAGATAACATTTATAGACATGAATAATATTTAGTACAGCATTTAAGGTATTTAGTATAAGATAAAATTTAAAAACAGATTAATTTGGTATATGTAGTAATGTATATATTATTATGTTGTATGGTAATTATGTGTGTGTAGCATGCAGAGTTACTGAGTTATTATTAAGGATTGCTGTATGTAGCCAAATCAGGTAAAATTAGTAGAGGAAAAAGTTGGTTGAATCAAAACTGTTAAATATTCACTTCAAAGACCAGTAGAATTTAGAGCCCAGATAAACCTGGTACTAGGTGGCTAAGCAAGTCAGAGAGAATGTCCCTGTGCCTTACTTTATTTAAAGCTGATTTGCATCCTCTACTTTGTTGTTTCACTTTCACTGAATAGTTAATATCCTTGAAAAGGAAGGATAGTTGATAAGGAGATGGCTACCATTCATTCTTTAATAAATATTTGAGTATCTGGTTTGAGCTAAGCTTTGATAAACAAAACTACCCCTGTTCTCAAAGTCTCACATTCCAAAGGAGGAGGATGCCAGCAATGTAGACTAACATGATCTTCTCAGACCTTGTCTTCTTCACCCCTTCTTTTTGAGGTTAAGTGAAATGCATTTTAAACCTTCAGCCAAGCTAAAACTTAGTTTTCTGAGATAAAAAGGAATGGGAGAGAGCCCACAAGAGAAAACTAACCACAAACATGGGGGTGATATACATATATGTGTGTGTGTATGTGTGTGTATGTATATTCCCTCTTTATGGAAATTTTCTTAATAATTTCACTCAAAGTCTGTTTTCCCCATATCATATGTCTACAGTTTATCTGGAGCTCATAAAATGGACATCATTCCTAGCTGAAATCTTATTATCTCTAATGCCTGAACTTCTCAAGGTACCCATGTCATATTTTCCAGCAGCTACACATACTCCTTATAACAAGTACCATACTGTCAATACTTTCCTACTACTCAAACAGTACTAAAGTGTACTGAAAACAAGTGCAAAAAATAGCGCCCAGGGACAGTGCCCACGGTAAGGGACAAGTCACTGTCAGTGAGTTCTCATTCACATGCATAATTACAACATAACCCAGGCTCAGGGGCCCACAACAGCAGAGTTTATTTAACAAACAGGAGACTGAGGGAAAGTAAAGACTTTCTAAGAACTCAAGTGGTCAGCTGTGTCACCCCTGATAGTGTCTTTAGTGTCTAGAAGTTCCAAAGTCTACGCATGGACAATGAGGTGTTAGTGACACTGTAGCATCCCACAGCACAAGTCTGAAGAGGTGATGCCAGAGACTGGAGCCTGTGAAGAGCTTTTTGTTAACTGTTGGCATACAACAGCAAACAGGTCTTTTGAGACAACCAGCTAAAGCTGATGATGCTCCTTGCAGGTGATGTCAGAGAGAGGTGCAGCAGGCCCTGTCTCTGAGAGGGTCTTTGGAAGTCTGAGGGTCTAGAAGTCTATGGAAATCCGCCTGATGCTTCTTGGTCTTCAGAGGTCATCTGCTGAATCCTATTTCAAAGGTGTTTTGCTGAGTGCTTTCTCTTCAAAGGTGGTCAAATGAATCCTTCTCTTTTCATAAACCAGTTACCGACTGACTCAAGCTGCCTTATATTCTCTCCAGGTTCCTACCCTTCAAAACCTTTTTCAACCCTAAGTGTCTGACTGGACTATTTAGCACCAGTCAACTCACTTTCTATTTTCATAATTAACTTAAGGTTGAGTGACAACTAGAGAGTTTAAGCCTGATTGGTCAGTGTTGTTCAAGTCTGATTTAGCTCGAACTTGATTTGTATATTGAACGCAAAACCAGTTGGTCCATTGAGCTCAAACCTAATTGGTCTTCCTGGCTCCAAATGTAAAAGGGGAATGCCCACCCTCAGCCTAGACTGACATGCACAAAGTCAAGGAAGGCTTGTGGGCTGGAAGGCTACTGGGAGCCATGGTTGGAGCCAGCCTCAGTGGGGATGGGGGAGGGAAACACTTGCAGGTGGAAGGTGGAGGCCAGTGGGCTTCAGCTCCAACATGGTCACATGGCCTCTGAGCACCACAGGCATCCCCTTATACTACCATCACCACTCACAACCAACACCACAATTACAATCATTTCCAAAGTCATCTCCAGAATCAGATACCATGATCAACACCAACACCACACCAGCAACCATTGGCATGCTGCATACTTCCTGGTTCAGGTGTAATTGTATGTCCAAACTGTACTGGAACACACCAACACTGAGCTCTACATGGGCCATTATGGGCCAAATATTCTGCTGTGAATTGGGCATATGTAACCCCCAAATCAAATTCTGGGGCACTTCCTTTCCTGCCAGTGAAAACAAAGACAACTAGTAAAACTGGCTATAGTTTCCTTTTTGCCTGTTTCCTCCAACTTGATTAATTTTTGACTTGCTTTTCTAAATATCTTCTTCCTTCTTTTCACATCTTGCATGTAGTGACTATTAATCATAGAAATCCCCCAAAGTATGCTTTTTAAATATTTCGATGACTAATTGTACCCAAACAATTTCTGCATTAGATTGATATTTCTCAATTGACATATCTTCTAATACATGCTACTTATAACAAGGACCATACTGTCAAAATTTTCCTACTATTAAAATAGTACTAAAGAGTAATTAAAACAGTGCTAAAAACAGTGCCAAGGTACAGTGCCCATTGTACTGTCCAGTTTGGATCCAATAAATAGTCTCAGATAACATGTATGTCCTGAGGTTTCCTTTTCTCTTTGGATTTCTTGTAATTCTTTTCTTCTGATGACTCCTTCCTAATAGTCTTCCTGTAAGTAAAATTTGTTGAAATTTCATAATGTCCAACTTCGGTATTACTTTTCTTTTTAGAGCTATGTTTCCTCAAAGTCTTCAGACAAAAACAAGCAAATTCTCTATCAATGTGATTTTATCTTGAAATCTTGACTTTCTGGTTATAGCTTCTTAAAGTTAAATTGCTTTTTATACATTTTGCTATCACTCAAATTCCCTGAGAAGAGTGAAATTTACTGGGGAATACCCTTGGATTCAACACCTGTATCAGGGGGGCTTGTGAAAGAAGTAGGGGATAGGTAAAGGGAGGCATTAAATATCACAGTATTGTGACAACAGCTTCAGCAGGTCACACAACTAAGATGGCCCTTTTGAGTTATCCTTTTAAAATCTGACCTTTAATAGTTCTGCAGAAATTGCCTAACTTGCTAAATATTATCCCAAAGATTGTTTCAACATCATCACTCTTACCTATATGTGTGAACTTAAACAAATTAATTTTGAAGATATTTTTTCTAATTATGTAGTTGTACAAATAAGTATAATTATGTTGAGTGAGCTTGCCTCTCTTCTCTCCGCCACCACATACCAGGATGCAATGCACAAAGTACGATGCCACGAACAGCAAGATAAGTGTACAGTCAGCTCATCAAACTATTGTCAACTGGAAGGAGATAAAGGCATAACTGACTCCAGACTGGGGAAGCTAGTATAAAGGTCAAGTCCAAAGGTAGATAACAAATAGGAAAGGTATTTGGGTGTCAAGATCAGGACAGAAACTGGAGCAGGGAAGAAACTAGATCAGAGCAATAGTAGGTCAGAAATAAGGCAATTTCTATAAATAGTACCCAGTGACTACAGTTTTCCTTAAGGATCATTTAGTCCTGAATAAATGGTAAATGGAATTACTAGTATGGCTTATAAGGACATAAAGAAATGATATTCATATTTGGATTTACTTCAAAAGAAATAGTTTGAGCCAAATAGATATCAAATCTATCATCATGCTATGTAAATGAGGTACCAATATGTGATCTAAGAAAATGAAACTTGAATTGCTTTGGTTTGAGTCCTGGAGTCAGTTCTTAATCCGTTGGGCAAAATTACTAAACATTCTTAATCCTGTTTCCTAATCTGCAAAGTATGGCAATAAAAAACACTATTTCATAGCATTGTGAAGAGCAAAGAACCAAGTTTTGTAAAGTAAAAGCATAATGCCTAGTATATCAAAAGTAGCTCAACAATGGCTAGAAATCATGATGATAACGATGATGATAATGGCCATGATGATGGTGAAGAACATTATTCTGAGGGTGATTTGAATGGTGCCTATAAATAACCCCACAGTTGATATCTACTTTATTGGCCTGTAATCACTAGTAATTTCCTTTTGAATTTGGCCTGTAAAATATTAATAGATATTAGGATAGAGATTATTAACAAATGAAACATTTTTGTTACAGAAATTTTTTTTCTAGATCTTTTGTTGTATGATAGCTGGGAACCTGATGAAATTGAAAATCTAAGAGCAGCGCCTCATTATCTAAGCCCTAGAGAGATTAATTTACTGATGTAAGTTTGGACTCTAGTGTTATAGCTGGAATTTGAAACCATACAGTCTGAAACTTTACAGCAGTGGTTCTCAGTCCTCAAGTTTCATGGAAGCTTTTAAAAAATACAGATTCCTAAGTACCACTTCAGGCAACATAATTTTTTAGTAATTTCCTCCAGATTATTCTAATGTTTACAAGTGATGAAAATCACAAGATAAATCCAGGTAGAAAGAAAATGATAAAAGGTGATATAATTAGATTTAATATAAAGCTTTTAAAAAAGGAAATGCATAAGTTCTCATTTATGATTTTGTGGTGACCTATTTTGGCTACTACTCTTGCCAAAATTAACTCTAGAAGCAACAGGTAAATATAGGTTTGAAAAAAACAAAATAGAAAACAGTTGGAGTATAGGAGTTGGGTTGCAAATTCCAGGGGTGAACTAGCTACAGACAACTTATGTAATGAATATCCATGTATCTATCACCTAGTTTTATTATTTTAACAATTTTAGCTAGAAATTTAAACATATTCCTCAAGAAAATGCATATATATACACCTATATGATAAAATAAGCAAAAATATTAAATATATATAGTAAAATTGAGTTATTATATCTACATAAAAATATCTCAAATAGAAAGCATATACTTTATGAGCACACATAAAATAGATAGAGAGGCATTAGGCAAAAAGGGAGCTTAAATAAATCACAAAAAAATAAATATTGCACAGACTATATTCTTTGATCATAAGGCACACACAGAAAAGAAATTAGAAATTAATGAACTGTAGACTTGTTTATGTGAAAACAAATACACAATACTAAATACCACAGGTATAAACATCATAAACCAAGGAATATTTAAAACTGAAAAAACCAATAATATGTGTGTGCTATTATTATGTAACTACCTCCAAATCAAGCAGTTTAAAACATTAAGCATGTACTATTGTTCATGGGTCAAGCTGGGTATTTCTGCTCATCCTACTGGGCTTGCTTGATCTTGGCTGGGTTCACTAATTCGTCTCTGGTCAAGCTGCCAGGTGGCCTGAGGCTGACTGGTTTAGGATGACTTTACTCACATATCTGGTAGTTTGATGGCTCTCTGCCAGGACAAGAAGCATGACTGGACCATGTGTCTCTCATTCTCTTGTAGGTTAGCCCAGGCTTGTTCACATAACAGTTTTAGGATTTAAAGAGTGTGGAATGTGAGGATTCTTGAGGTGCAGGTTCACAATTAGCACACTAATGTTACAGTCTACAGGGTAAATCAAATCACAAGAACAGTTTGGATTAAAGCAGTGAGGAAAAGACCCATTACTGATGAGAGGGAGAGTGGTTAATAGTCCAAGGGGTATGATTAAGAAGAGAGGAATAGGGCCTCCCTGGTGGCGCAGTGGGTTAAGCAACGCACTGTGAAGCAGACCGCAGCCACTGCAGCACGAGTTCGATCCCTGCTGCCAGCCAGGGAGGG
>JAGFMF010011478.1:958203-969025 GCA_019455555.1 Galemys pyrenaicus
TGTGGGTCCCCTCCCTGGCCGGCGGCAGGGATCGAACTCGTGCTGCAGTGGCTGCAGTTTGCTTCATAGTGTGTTGCTTAACCCACTGCGCCACCAGGGCGGGCCCCAATAAATACATCTTTAAAAAAATAAAAGTTGGTGATAAAAAATGCAAAGTTCCCTCCCTTTTGAACCTTGCTAAATGAGAATGAATGAATATAATCACACACAAAGTCATAATATATAGGGGTAAAATTATTGTGATAAGAGACCATAATAACTCTGGAAATTGGGAAGAGATAGAAAGCTGCAAAACCATTTGACTTGCATTGCAGACTTGGGCACTGGTGGTATCAGGTGCTTCTGGAAATGAGAATTAGAGTAGTGCAAAAATAGTTCAATAGACTGAAAGCATCTTTAAGCCAAATCCTTTAAACTGACACTTCAGTATTCCAATTTGGACACAGCTGGTATTTTTTATCATCTGACAATCTCCTCAATACTGCTCTCAGAGTGCTGATCATGATATTTGAAATTTCTTTATTGAGGATTTCAATCAATCCAAGCTAAAATTCCTAAAGAGATGCTATTAGTGTTCCCTGATGTTTTTTTAAATAATATAATATTTAATAATAAAAATAAAATCTATTAGAAGGAAACTAAAAACTTCTGGTGGTAAACACAACAGTATATTGAATTATAAAGCTTTACCCCTTATATAAATGAATGATGCTTTAAATTAAATAACAAAAAGAAAAGAGAAAAAACTGGAACTCTGACATGAGATTAGCTTGCTGGGAGTTAACTGGAGAGTGTTCATGGGAACCACTCTATGGAAGGAAGAAAAGGGAAGGAAGCAGGATTGCGGAGATAGCAAAGTTGGTTTGTGATTATAGCTCAAGCTTATGGCATGGGAGATCCTACTGGCTTTTTGGATTACTAAATTGAAACCTGTCAGGAGGTAAGGCACAATACAAAAAAGAGGAAATAATAAAGAAAAGAAAATTAGATGGACCATTTGGGATATCTAAATTATTAGTAATCAGCTATGCAAAGCTGGTGAACAAAAGAAACAAGGGGAGAAATATTACTAAATAACTAAAGAAAATTTCTGAAAACTAAAGGTCATGAGCTTTCAGACTGTGAAGACTCCTGACAGCAAAACAGAATAGATTTAAACCAAGACACACAACTGTGAAATTTAAGACATTTGGGAGAAAAAAATAAGAAGCTACAATGTCTAAAGAGAAAAACATGTTTCATATAACAGCTCAAAGATCAAAATGGCATTGAACTTAAGCATTAGTGATCCTAGACAATTTGACTTCAAATTCCAAGGAGTAAGATTGCCAATTTGTAACTCTAAATTCAGTTAGCTATCTCTCTCAACTAACAATATCTCAAATTATTTTCCAAGTATACAGTGTCTTAAAATATTATATTCACTTTCCCAAAATAAGGTAGTAAATCAAGAATGAGAGAAAAAAAACCCACAAAACACCAAAAACAAAACACACCATAAACAAGCACACATGTGCACACATGTATCAGAAAACAAAAGACTGATTAGAAGAGAGAGGCCCAAGAAAATCTCTGGATGATAGCTGTCATACTAGAAACACAGTCCAGATCAAATCCACTTAAGATTTAATATATTTGAACAAACCGAGAGAAGTTTAATACTTCTCAAGAAGAATAGGTGAATTAAAGATGAGTACTCATGGCTTCTGTATGGATGACAGTCACATAGGTGTAGAACTATAATTCTGATAATTAGAATATGTTGGAAAATATGGGAGAGAAAGCTTGAGTGGGGAGGGGTTTAAGGAGGAACACAAAGGACAGAGACTGATGAATAAACTAAATCTTCATCTTCCATAGGAAGTTAGTAGATGAATCCTATAACTGGAGTGCAAAGAACCAGAACTATGTTATTTAGAAAGATGTCTCCCTTAGAAAGAGCTGAAAGAAAAAACAATTCCATTATGTAAATTAATAAATCCCCTTTTCCACTTAAATCAATTTGGGTTGCTTTTTCTGTGTTTTTGTTTGTTTGTTTTTTACACTGGAAAGGTCTTGCCTGATACATATACATAGGAAAAGTATACTGAAATATTATCTATGTGATTCTGATGCATATGCTGGTTTGGTATTTACTACTCTGAAGAGCAATGATTAGCAATAATCCAGTGCCAATCTAGAAGTTTTACTTTCAACAATAAAAAAAGGAACATGCCAGATCCTTAGAAGAAACCATCAATAATATATAAACAATGGACATGTGTAATAGATAAAATGTCAGTAATTAAAAACCAAAGGTTTTATTGGTAACAAGGATCTACAACTACTTAGCAGAGCCTATCAGAGAAAGCAAAACTTCTCCAACAAAATGAAAAATGCTTTACCTTTAAAATAAATAATTGCAGATGCACAAACAATATTTTTATTTTGCAAATAGAAGTAAAGACTTTACCTATGAAAAACTTTCCAGTTTATGTGCTAGAATAGACAAGGAGCAATGAGAAAACCAAAACCAAAACATGGACATTGAAAAAAAGAGAGAAATACAAAAAGGACAAGAATTAAGTTAATCCTTTCAGTCACAGAGAACTTGGTGATCTAAACATTTTCTTACTATAGAGGATTAAGCTATTATAATAAATATCCCATTAAACTGTCTTCATATTTGATATACATGTTTTTATTATATGTTTATATATTTTGCTATACATAAATTATGCTTGTGTTAACTACTTAGTAATTGAATATGTATTTATCTTCTTTAGGCGTTATTTCTGATTCCATAAATATTTGTTGATTGAGTAACTGCATGTATAATGCAGGAACAACAAAAACAAAAGACCAATAATAAATAATGTATAAACAAGATCCCTTGTGAGCCTCCCTGGTAGCACAGAGGTTAAGTCTCAGCACTATGAAGCTATCTATAGCCACTGCAGCACAAGTTCTATTCCTGGCCAGAGAGGGGACCCATATGGTGCTGCGGACCTCCCCTGCCTTGCCCATTGCTTCTCTCAGCATCAGTGGATCTACCTGTTATGCTCCCCCCTCTCTCTCTGGTAAATCCTCTTAGCCCCTGCACCTCTGGCCTGTATTCCAGTTACTGTATGCATAAATAAATTTTTAAAAAATTATTTATATTAAAAAAACCCCAAGATCTCCTGTGATCATATAAGATTCTTATAGATTTCCTAATTTCTTGAGCAGTTGAAAACAGTATTAGAGTAGAAAAAGTTAGAATTGTTTTATGCATACCCAATATACAGCTTATTCACACTGTTTTAAGACAATAAGTTTTGATCTGAACTTCTCTTACTGAAAATTTCTTTAAAATGTATGCACATACACACAAATGTATTTAACTTAGAAATAATTATTCCAACAGTATTGGTAGAACATATATAACAGTATACAGTTAAACATATAATCTACTTTTTTCCTTATAAAATAAAAAAGTAACTTTGCTATTGATATTGAATGCTCTAGAGATAAGAATATCAGGCATAATTCTCCATGATAATCATCAGAGAATGATTTTTTTCAGATTGGCAGGTGTCCCATGAAGAAGTTAAAATTCAAGAACAATAAGGAAAGAATGACACCAATTGTAATTAAATCAATGGCCAAGTAAAAAGCAAGCTATTGAATGTAAGATAATTCAGGAAAGTTAAAAAAAAACAACTACCCTGAGAAATGATGAATAACTTTATATAACTTGCAGTGATATATAGTGTTCATAGTTTAGCCTCCAGAAACTTATTATAAATTTGCTCTGTGGTATTAATAATATTAGCTGTATAGTCTGGGGAATGATGCAAACAAAAGCCAAGCCAGTCATAACTATAATGGACGATTTTTATTTGTGTGCGATTGTAATTATGCAAATGAAAATTTAGCTACAGTTACTCTTGCCTCAGTGCTGAATGCATTGTAAGTATGAATCTTATGAATATTAGGAACTATATTTTCAGAATGCATATTGCACGTTTGCATCTAAAAGTGCTTGAAGGAGAGGGTGTAAAAATGAGTGACTTTGGTTACTAGAACAGTTGAAGAACATGTTTGTTTGTGTTCACAGTATAGTTTTATGTAAAGACCAAAACATATTTGTTCCAAAGAACATGTCTTTAGCTTAAATATGTATGTGCTTATGATTATCAAATTAATATTTACATATTGAAGGTAAATTGGAAATTGTACAAGAGTGAAATATGACTCCTGTAAAATTTACCACTTTAAGATTGCTGCCATTTCCTTCCAATGTCTTTTTATAATCTGTGTATACATACATAATATTTTAGAAGCCTATAGCACAGTAGTTGAGAATATGTGCTTGAAGCCAAAACTCTTGGATTTCCATTTTAGTTTCTTTAGTTCACTTCCATATGATCCTACATGAGGCATCAGTTTCCTCATTTATAGTATAGGAATATTAATCTGTTAATTATGGATATTAAATATATGATTCTCACAACTGCACCCAAGGAAGAGTTTCTCTTTCCTTTCCGCTCATCCAACTTTTTTTAAAGAGGGCATGGCTGTGGTTCTGAACAGAAGAGAACCTGTTGTGACCTACTGGCAGAACTTATCAGAAATCTGTCTCTGGGGAAGTGTTTTACAGGAGACTCTGCTGCAAAACTACCCTTGCGGAAAGGTATGTCATTGGGAAGCTGTGGGTCACCATTTACTACCAAAGCCAGACATTTCAAGCCTCCAAAACAGCAAATAAACCTTTCTTCCTGCAGTGTCTCTCCAGCTCCCTCTGCTGACGAAGCTTAACTCTGCAGGTGACAAAGGGAAAACATTTTTGAGGGCCTCATTCTATTTTCACAGAGCAGGCAAAAAGGGCAATTTGGAGCTGAAACACAATGTATAGATGATTGGAAGACCTTGTGGAACAGGGCAGTTTGACATAAATTAAGTGCTCAAGAACTATTAGGTCTAATATTTCCGGTCACATTTGCATACATGTGTGCAAAAAAAGGCTCTTCTGTAGAACAGGTATACTCTGTACTTTAATTTTAATTTAGTATCACCTTATAGCTGTTTTCATTAAAATTTCTTGGAATCCAAGTTATAGATGTCTATATAATTATACATAATAAGTAAGCATCATAATTGTTTAGCCATTTGTGCTATTGTATATATTATGGATCATTTCTAACTTTCTGTCTGATAAGTGAACTAGGTGAATATTCATGATTTTAATGCATTAAAAATAAATTCCTGTGATTAGTTCCCTAAGGCAGTATTCAAGAAATGAACTGATCAACATTTTTTATTTTGCCAAGTTTCTTTGCAGAAAGTTTCTGTTTATATTTTCTCTTGAAATTTTGTCTGCCGCATAAATCTAATTTTATTTATTTTTAGGCCGGCTATTCTATAAGAGAGAAATAGTGCTTTATGTTTGCATTAATTTTCAGTTTGACTATTAATTATGTTTGACATTTGTCATTCTGTACTATTTGTATTTCTTTTGGATTATCCTTACTATTTTTTTTAAAGATTTATTTATTTATGCATACAAGCACTGGGGTACAGGCCAGAGATGTGGGGGTGGTGAGAGGATTCACCACAGAGAGCGGGGATCAGAACAGGCAGATCAACTGAAGCACACTGCTGAGGGGAGCAGCGGGCACAGCAGGAGAGGTCTGCTGTGCCATGTGGGTCCCCTCCCTGGCTGGCAGCAGGGATTGAACTCGTGCTGCAGTGGCTGCGGTCTGCTTCATAGTGTGTTGCTTAACCCACTGCGCCACCAGGGAGGCCCTATCCTTACTATTTTTGAAGAATTCTTTATACATAAAGGATAATAATGGATTGTTACACATGGATTTCCTTTACTAATTTAACATTTGAAATTTAATTTCACATTATGTTGATTAAAATACTGAAAATTTAAAATTTGTAATTCTAGTCTTTTACTTTATGATTATTCTATTTTTTAAAAGAAAATATTTTCATTTTCTTAAGATTATATATTTACATAGATTCTTCAGGTTTGCTTATTATTTTTGTTAGATATTTAATTCTAATACATCTGAACTAAAGTTTGGTGATTATCTAACTTTGTATTTTTAAAAATAGACTAATTATCAACTATTATTTTTTACATTTGATCTTAGCCAAAAGGCCGAGAAGCGATCAACTATTATTTTTAGTAACCTATCATTTTCTGATTAGTTTGCAATAATCCTTTTTACAGATTTAGCTTTGTTCTTCATTTGTTAAACTCTATGCTAGTAGCACATGGCTTTAAAATGTGTACTTTATGAAAACATTTTTATTATTTCTATCAGTGATCATGTATGAAAAGAATGGTACTGTTCACTACAAAAATCCCAAAATAATCAGTTCATTTTAAGAACCCTTTATTAAATATTGGAAAAGGGAATTGCAAGAAATAATAGTCCTACATTTCCAAAAGTCTAGTGAAATAAGTGTGCCCTGCCATTACCTATTATATAGAAGTAGAACAGACTTAATTTAGAAAAATTTGGAAATTTTGTAATGCGTATAATTTTCTTCCCTAACAACAAATTCTTTCTTCACATTAGGGTCTATTTGATTTCCCTGCATCTTTAAAAGTACACATATTGAACAACAACAGGTTATAATTACATGTACTTTAGCCTGAATGTGTTTCAAACAATTTAATTATTTTTTTCTACTCCACATACACATCTAAAACAATAAACTTAGGTGGGAAAAATAATTTCTTTAAATTGGCATAATGCTTAAACATGAATCACTTTGAATAACTGGAAATTTTTTTTTTAATCACCCAAAGTCCTCTTTTGCATTCTTTTTTACATTTTGAAGTTCAGAAGCAGGTGGCTAATCCAAACTTTTAAGGTACCATAATTTTGATAGAACAGATTAGAGATGGAGAGGAAAGAAAGAAAGAAAGAAAGAAAAAAGCAAGGCATAAACAGAACACCAAATAATGCGTAGGCATTAATGAATAGAGCATAAAAGATTAGAGTGTTTTTCTCCTTTTTATTCCTGAAAAAAGTAGTCTGTTCTTTTAATTGTATTTCTTATGTCCATTTTGGGTATAAAACTTGGCAATAGCTTGAATGTTATAAAATAAAAATATTTCCTAGATGATTATAATGTGCATTATAATAGATCATGAAACCTAGAACAATTTACAGCAATTGATCATTTCAACATTTTACACCTATTTTATTATTCTATATCATATCATATCAAGTATGGATTTTCATCTTAGTTCCCACAGATCAGTTGCATCATGGCAAAATCCTGAGCACAATCACCCCTAGGGATTGTGAATGATTTTTATGAATAACATTTTTATGAATGATTATATTTTGATGCCAAGTATTTTATACACTTTAGAATCGTACTGATAAAATTTCTAAGTCACTGACATATGGAAACAAACACTATTTAGTTGTAGCATTGAAAAGTATGGCATTAAAAATAGAAGACTACGAAGACTGCAACTGAACTGTTAAATGAGATTCAACTTGATCTGACTAAATCTAAAAACAGATTTTGCAAATAATAAATGTTTCATTTTACTTAAATTTTTTGAGATAAGTATCTAAAAAACATGTCATTATAGTCAAAGATAGTTACAAATATCAAAGAAGACTAAAAATTTAAGAGGAGGAAAGTTGCCAAATTCTATAGTGGAGAGTTAATTTTTTCCATATTTTTAAAATTTATCATCCCATCTTCCCACTCTCCAGCTAAGGATGTTCTCTCTGAACCTACTGACATGTGAAGATTCCATTCCGACAATAAACTTACTTCACAGTCTCTTATTTCTAGTTTCTTTGTGGTTTGGACTTAAAAAGCAAAGCACAGAATATTTTAAAAGCCATCGTTATTGAATGAACTCATTAATGCCAAGCATGAATTGCAAACTCTGAAAATTAAAACTTTTGAACACATTAAAATTCATTGTTTCTCTGAGAAAAACAATAAATCAAAAGAATAAATAAAATAACTTGATAAGAAAAATTAGTTTTGTGGACGGTTCAATAAATTAGGACCTGGGACAATTCTTGGAAAGTTTCCTTCATTTTTTCCAAAAAGTAAATATAAAACAAGAAATTTTTTGAGCAACAATAAAGTAAAACTGAGGAACTGCATTTACCAATAGTGTAAGAACAGATGGAAAATTAATGAGAACAAGTAGATTATTTGCAAAGGAAATAAAGGTAAAGTGACATGTATTTTATCAACAAGTATTTGTAGTTAGCAGAAAAGTTAAAAGCTTGTTTTTAACTTTAAAGTTCTTTATTAATTTTTAAAAAGTGGTTTCCTATAGTCTAAAAATAGATCTTATTAAAAACTTTCATTCTTTACTCTTTCTCTTTTATATGATTTTGCAAAAGGCTTTTTATTATAGTGATGAAATATTTGTAGGATTTGTCAAAAGAAGTCAGGTTTTCTGTAGAATATATATCATATATGTGCAAAAAGCATTGTGCATTCCAATGTTGCTATAAGCACATTTAACTCTTTATCTAGGACTAGCCAAGTCCCTAACTCTCCTATCATAATTATTTATTAGTGTTTTCTCTATAGCTTTCAAATTAAGGTGAGCTGTTTTTGTCTTTTTCTCAAGAAATTATTATTTTTTCATGTGGTAGAAAGCTTTAAATCAGTGTGAAAAAAGTTCATGACCACTTTTGCATGCTTTATATTAAGGAATGTGATTTCATTATTGAAACCAGTGCTTCCTTAAAGCACATTCTAGCACAGGTGTCACATGGAGTCAAATATACCTGCATGGCTGCCCCCACAACCTGGGGTTCTGAGACACTCACTCCACACATATCCCAGCCTCATCACTATACTGTAACTACAAGCAGCAGCACACTCAGGAAAGGAAGGGGTATCCACAAAATTCTCCTTGACCTCTGATTTTGTTCTCCATGATATCAGATGCTACAAATAAGCCTGTATGGTGTCCAGTTTCAAGCCATCTGGTTTTTGAGCTCCCAGCTGTAGATTGATTAAGTATGTCTGGTATTTTTGTTGAAACCATCTGGAAACATAAATACAAAATCCTGCTTTAAGCTATGAGAGGCAGTTCTCCGTGAAGATCCCTCCAAACCATTCACTTTTACCCAGATGCTATTTCTATGCCTGCTGTCCCTCCAATTGCATGCTCCAATGTTATCATCTGTGCTGCCATATTTTAGACATCTCAACTCTGGACTAGGGTTGAAATTGAATTTCTGGGAGATTTCACAGTTTCTTCATTCTTATCATCTCTTGCACAGGTAGAATTATGTCTCTTTTTGATCCTCCTTTCCCTCGCACCCTAGGTTCAGTTTCCCCCAACCTACTTCTACAACTCAATTCCTTGACAAAGTTTTCCCAGCACTCTATTACTTTAGGAAAGGAAGTAATAGGGTAGTGAGTGCTCATTTTAGACATAAATTCCTTCTATGTAGTATTCAAGTATGTGCTACAATGAATATGTTTTTGTAGGCTGTTTAGTTTTAAATTTCTTTTTTACATAGTTAGTGTGTGTACATGGTAAAGAGCAAAAGTGGTAAAAACACTCTCTGTTTCTAGCCATATAGTTTCTAAGAGAAAACACAGGTTCTTATTTTCCTAAGTACATTTGTATAGAAAAATAGAAGATACACATATCTAAGCATACATCTTTATGATTTTTTTACAAGAATGTTAGCATGCTATATATTCTTTTTCACCTTGCTTTTTAAAGCTAACAAAATATAACACTGAAAAATTCCACAGCAGTATCACAAGTCTGTCTTATTCTTTTTAGTGCTTATAGTATAAAAACAGAAAAGTAGAAGGAAAGTCACTGGGTCAAAAAATAAATACATTCTAAACTTGATAGATTGTGAAACTTTCTGCCCAGTTTTCTAAACTTCCTCCTTCAAATTTCACATGAAAATTTGTTCTTAACACAATTACATTTCTATGAAGATGGTGTCAGATGCAGTGCCCTCTTTATCTCTGGGGAAAATGGACTGACAGAGTCCAGGTTGGAACTGGACTCAAGGGATCCTACAACATGGAGTGAAATAAGAGTGTGTCACAATTATGAGGGGCCAACACAGAATGCATAAGACAGAGGAGATACTGAAGATTCAGGAAAACAAAAACCTGAGTTAGAGGGACACTTCCATTGGGGTTGAAATCAAGACTCAAAGCCACATGTGGGAAGGAAGAAACTGCTTGTTGTTGACCTAACTGTGGGCAACATGGGCAAAAGTTCTGTGGAGAGACTGGCAAATAGAGTGCCCAGTAAAGAAGACACTCAGAAAGGTATCCCTTACCTGACCTTTTCCCCTGGAGGTGGGCAAATGTGGGAATGGCTCAGATACAATGAAGCTACATTAGATTACACTGGGGTTGCATAGAAAGCCCAGCTGGCTGGCTGCAGAGATGTGGGTCTAAAATCCAGAGAGGAGAGCTAACAGCAGCAACACAGGCACAAGTCACACCTACTCTTAACACTTCCACTAGAGACAGACCTTTCCAGGATCTTCCTCCACCCACAGAAGACCTAGTTGTAGATTAGTTCTCCCTGACATACAGTAACTCTACTTGAAATGTGGAAGCTTAATATCCAGAAAGCAAATAATGCAGAGATGAAAACACACACACACAACACAAATGGCAACCTGAATTCAAAAGGGACTATTATATCAAAGAGAGAAAAGAACCTTCACAACCCAACCATGAAGGCATGGAAGATCTTTTCTTTTCTTTTTTTTTTATTTCATTTTTTTTTCTTTTATTAAAATATTTTAAAATTTACATATACTTGCCATTAATTGTAATCCCCATGTATTCCCCATCACCA